>APFE031176545.1:144535-210227 GCA_000404065.3 Pinus taeda
TACTATGATACAAAATATTTGCCCACTAAAAATTTAAAACCCCTTAATTTCCCCAAAGGGCGAACATTCGCCCCTAAAATCACCCCTACTACACAACATGCAAGTTGCATTACATGGCACGATTACCAGAAAATCAAACTGACAGTGGGTGAAATTCGCGCTAAAAATATTCAAAAGCGCAGACTAGGTGGCACAGGACAACACATCAAGGAAGCGGTCATCCACCGACTGCTAGAGTCAAGGGTCAACAGCAAACAGGACACCTACAGCAGCCAGTAAAGAGCTTTTAATTCCTCAGTTAATGCTGCGCGATTTTTCCACAAATAGTTATTGATTATGTCAGAGTAGATGGATACATTCATGTCCAGATATTTCCCTATGGGATATTTTGTAAACTCCTATATATACTTGTTAAAGAGATGTATTGTTGTTGGTTGGCGATTCTCTTTCTGGACTGCGCTGTAAAATATCAGACTGTATTAATACAAATTGTTGTTGAAGTTCACTGTTTCTGGATCATCTGAAGGTGGATTGTATGTTCTGGGACTTGCTACAGAATTCCTGTGCCATTCTATGGAGCAATAGGTTATACTAAACTGTGTTTTATGTTCTCTATATTCGTAAATTCCATGTATGTTTCATAATCTTGGTAACAGAGAAGAAGAATAGCATAGGATTTGTTTAAATGCACCATGTGTTCAATCTCCTCTATTAATTATGTTTTCTTCAGGATTAGTCATAAATATGAATTCTTAATTGCTCATGTTTGCACTAATTCTTCCATTTTGAATACTGTTTAGGAATTCTTAATTGCTCCTGCACAATATTCATACACTTTCCCTCTGCCAGTGTAATGAAAGATTCTTGATTGCCTTTCATTCGTTGACTTCATTCCATCATTTCCAAATTTGAAAAATTGTTCCTAGGTTGCCTATCCTGCTCTGTAGCATTACCATTTCACCAAGAAAAACTTTCAACGATTACACTTTCAGTGACTCCATTGCCCAATGGAAAAAACAGTTTTATACTTGCAACCCAGCTCTATCTGAAATCACCATCTAACAAACTCAAAACCAAACCCTGTTCATCATAACTAGCCTAAAATACTCCAAAACAAAGCTAAATTATATAGAGAGAGCCCTCTCTGGTTGCAGGTAGGCTAGGACCTGCAGCTAAAAGATTGGTTAGTGGTTACCTCGGCCATATTCCCTACAGGAGGCAGGGAACAACCTCAGTGATAACAGATGAAAAAGTTTTTTTCAGATTTTATGATACTTTGTCATCTTCTCTTGTTTTGTAATCTTTTCCTTAAGTATGTCTACCATTATAATAAGAAAAACAAACTTTATAAGAGATTTTAAGAAAAAGCTAATAGTCTACTATTAGCTTTTTGAAATACAAACTCTAGCAAGAATGGTTATACCAATGTCTCAACAACATGAAGTAAAAGAAAATAATCATGTAACCATTCCTTCTTATGTCGAGATTCAGAAAAATTATACCTTGCAAGGTTGTAAATGTTTTAGGCGTCAAATAGCAGCAACGATAAAATTCAGCCGCAATGAAAACTTTTTGTCTCATGTCAATTTTCTTTTTTCAAAACATCATCTTAATCATTTTCTAATAAAAGGAATGTTGTAAAGAAACATATTAAAGGTTCAAAAACTTCCTAGTGTAGTTGTTTCAACGAATATTATCGTTGCTTCTTGAAATAAAACTAGGAGAAGAGTATAGAACTTCAAAATATGATCTGGCGGAGGATTGAAAACTTTTATGAAGAGCTGCAAAACATATTTATATATCAACAGAATTTAAGCAACTAAAGTAATGAAATGAGAATTAATGAAAGTGAGTACATGAATCTTACCATTGGATAATTTCATTTGATCCTACCTGAGACGTATTAGTTTTTCCAATACTAGCTGACTTCTTATTTTAGTTAACATTAAAAACATAAAGAATTCAAACTAGCCAAAATCTTATAACCCAAAATCATTATTTATTTTATTTAAACTAAAGAAATCAGTGAAATGTAAAAATGGAATGCTTTGTGTTCAAGAGAATCGAAATTAAAACAAATGCATTAGAAATGAGAATGAGAATTTGTAGTAATGAATGTTCTCAAAATATGATAAGTTTCATATAAACTCCATAATTTTTATAAATTATCCAGAATTAAGACCAAATCCAAGATAATGAAATTCAAATGTAAAGATAGAGATCTTGAATTTCTTATTTAATTGTGGAATTATTTAAAACTAAAATATATGAGAAATCGAAATGATTTAAATATGTTGCAAATTTGTTATCAATTGCTTTAGTACCATAGTGGTTACCCAAGATTGCTTTTAAAATAACATAACGCCTTATCATATGATTCACATTGCATGTTTCTTCACTATGCTTAAAGTTTAATCTGCAAAATTTCACCTTTGTTAATATGACATATATCAATTAAATGTTAATGGCATAGAGGTATGCGTTGGATTCTATCGCATCGGAGATTGCAAAGGCAAATTGCCAATATGAGAACATGCAAAGAGAATATGTGCGATGAGATCGAACAATCACACCATTGAAGAAATGTTATATCGAGGATCAGGGATAGTCATGTCATGCTTTGTACTTCGCATATCGCACATCATACATCGCACATCGCAGGTTCGAAATTGTGATGTGACCATAAATAAAAATGTGATGAAGCGATTGCGATATTGGCATATCGGAAAATAGTCATGTCGGAAATGTCAATATAATTCTTGCGATGCCGATATGCGACGAACGACGAGGCTCTTAGGTGGGACCGGCTTTGGGCCTCAAAAGAAATCGGTGATCGACAATCTTAAGTACACAATGTAATATTCTTTATACGTCGATATGTGATGAAGCATGGACCTAATGGATTTATTATGAGCATTTAATATCATATCGGATCCGAGACATCTGTACTTTTAAAATTATGCCCCTACCATTATTGCAATTGAATGGATGTGATGTCTTATGAATTTGATTTAAATTTCATATCGGGTCCAGAATTATGTGTACATCACAATATTGGTAAAGTCGATTGTCGAAGATCGGTGATTCAAGATACTGGAAGTATATTCAACTGAAAAACTCTTATATGTGAAACGTGATATGGCATTTTAAGAAAGAATGAGTGAGGTAACACATCGGAGGTCTTGCATTGTTGACCAAATGATTGTGATATGGATGATGCACTATCGAAATGAAATAATTGACGAAGATGAGCGGGATGGGAATATTGTGAATATATATTCACTGTAGTATCAACAATATGAAAATCAAGTTTGAAATGTTTCTGATATGAATCATGTGATATTGTTTTAAATTTCAATTAAGTTTTCTAATGACTGAAAGCAAAGTTAAAAAATTCTCAAATTCTAATGAATCACAAAAAAAATTCCCTGAACCTGTAGCAAATTTGAAATAGGTTTGTTGCTTACTTCAAGTTTTGAAAACAAATGAAAACCTGTAAATAAAACATAACAAGAATCAAAAATACACTAATGAAAAGAGAAACTAATAATAGATGAAAATGAACTTATAAATGCATACCTGGAAGGAAATTGTTTGTAGATTTTACCTCGTGAATCTTCAAATTCTTCCTTTAATTTATCAAAATTCTAACTTTGTTCAAAATCATCTCATTATTTATTCTAAATTAGAGTGGGCAATCAAGCTAAAGGAAATCAATTGTTCATGTTCAGAGAATTTGAAATTCATAGATTCCATCAAAAATGAAAATATATCTCCTTTTGAATTTTAACAGTAATTATTACCTCTGTTCATTCTGAGTTAATCTTGAAAAGAATCTGTATTGTTATAGGGACTATTCAATAATGCCTTTAGTAAATAAATGTGATGCGCATTGCAACATCAGATAATAAACTAAAGTTCTTAATGGGATAAAGCCACTAATTGTGGAAAAATATCAACACAGATTTGAATGTGTGCACATAGCAAAATGGACACCCTTAAGGTCATTTGAACCAATTTTGAGGAAGATAATATGAACTTCATGTGATTACAGCGAAAGGTTAGACTGAGTAATAATGATTGAATTGGAATTAAGCTTATAATGGACAGTCATACATTTCATGGGATAATGAGATCATGAAGCTTTATATCCTCGACAACTTTAACAAATATATTTCAGAAGAAAATCTTATAGGGATATTTCGAAATGGAGAAAATTGGCTTTGAGATGATGGGTGCCAAGTGCAACCTCAATTGAATTTAGTCAAGACATTATTCAAAAGAGCCAGAAATAGAGATTTTGATTTTAAAAATGGGAAGCAAGAATTAAAAGTTTCTGATGAGAAGAAAATGTTTCACTGAACGTGTATGAGAAGATCTCATTGCTTTGCTTTATTTTTTAACCTGCAAAACTATTAGAAATAAAAATAAACAAACTAAATTAATTCTACTGTTATTCTAACCATATGCATGAAAACGACTATGTATAGTCATATTTCTAGTGTATCCATTCTCTCATTATAATTCCTTCATATATATACAGTTCAAATGTTAGTAATAAAAATACAAATCTAACTAAACTAAGAAAGATAAATCTGTAAATAGAATTTATAGTTATTGTTCGCAACTTAATTAAAATCTCTTTCTCTTGAAATTTCTTTTCCAATTGAATACCAATTGGATCATAGAAATATGGATGGATTTCTATTAATGATTGAAAAGGTTTGAAAATAGAAGATAACAGGCTAGATTGTGGAGTTAAGCTTTTAGATCCAAAGGTTTGAAGAAAATTGTTAGTGTTATTTACAAATGTTAAATTATTGACAATGTTCCATGAAGAAAAACTTTCCAAATATTTTTCAAATGAGTTAATGAAAAATGGATGGAAGTCTGTTAGATATAATGGAATATTATTAATTGAATTGGATTGCTCGCCATATTATAAAAATACACTCTCTTGTTGATATTGCCTTTGAGAAGATAGAAACAATTGATAAGAGATGAACATCGATTGAAATTGAATTTTTTGATGTTCATGATTATAATATGAAACTTCAATTTTCCAATCGGGCAACGCATTAATTGAGTGTTCACTATTAAAGTGCTCAATCTGTCATTGTAAAGTGTCAAAAAATATATCATAAATAAAATCAAAAAATAAATCTAAATTTGAACAAAACAAGTGTAAAGAGAAATAACATGAAATCACTATTGGTATAGCTAATGTTACAGCACAATTGGGATTGTTTTGAAATAATTTCTTTTTCACAAGGATTGGCCAAAACAATGGAATTTGAATAATTTCCAATTTCAACTTGTAAATTAAAAAGAGAATTATGATTATGAGTAAGAATGAGAGCTTGATGATAATATGAATCATAAATTGGAATGCTTTCTCGAATGGTGAAATCATGAAGATAATTTGTTGCTCTAGAATGAGTATTGGTTGAAATAATTTCTAAATTGAAATGTTCCTCATTCTCAGATGTTATTTGAATTTTATCATGAGGATTCTCTTGAAAAGAATAGAAATCAACATCCTCAATGTCAGAGTAATTATCATAAACGACTTCATAAGATTCTCTAGAATTACCTTCGATCTCATCCAATATATCAAAACAAAGAGGAATAAAAATTTCATATTCATTAATGGCAAAAAAATGATCAATAATTGTTTCTTTATCTTGATAAAAACTTATTGGTAATTCATTTAGATCATCCTATTTATTTTCTAAAATATCATTAATAGTAAAAGGGGAAAAATTACCATCATTAAAAATATCAGGATAAATGGGAAAATGTGAATCTGAAACAATGCATTTAAAAATGTCTTTGTTTGAGAACTCTTGTGTGTTCTGTTCACTATAAATTTCAAATTCTAGAACATTCCTTTGTGTACTCATGTTTTCTTGAAGAAGGTTGCTTTGCTACTCTGATTTCGGTATTTGCTCATCATGAAAAAATTCATAAATTTATACAACAATTTGCATGTTATTATTTAATTTCACTGTTGTTTGTACTTGATGATTTGCAATTAGATTTTCTGAATTCACCACAGAGTAACTTTCAGATTTCAAAGTAGCTCTTTCTCCAAAATTGTTGTTGTTGCCTTCTTGCATTTTGATAGAAATATTTTCCAAGCCTTATGAAACCACTTTATTGACACATCCATATTGGAATTATCATATATGGTGGAAGGGGATGGAACAAAGCTTGAACTAATTTCATATGGATTGGGAATGGGAGGAAGAGAAGAAATATATTCAAATCAATCTAATGATTCTTCTTTCGTAGGCTTATCTTCGACTTTAAATCTTAAACAATTCAAATGAAATCGAATATTAAAATTTCTAATAGACTCATTTTCAAATCTTCGTAGATATTCAATTTCACCACATACCTATTCATAATCATAGCCGTCAAATTTACAAATGAAAATTGCAACAAATTGATCCCAACTGTGAATTGAGGCAACCAGAAGAGTTCTACACCAGTTTCTGGCTTTTGCCGCAAATGTGAGAATAAAAATTCTGCATAAAATGCCTTCATCAGTTCCTTGAAAATCATAATTTGAAACATTTTGAATAAATTGAAAGACATGATTAAAAGAAAAATAATTCCTCTTACCGTTAAACTTTACCTGAGACAAGAGTCTTACCACTTTGGATGGAATATTAGAAGATGCACGTCCATGGATACAACTCCAAATTGGAAGCTTAAAAGGAGCCATCATGATTAAAATAAAATGTTAAAATTGAAAAGACTCCAATAGACAAGTTTCAGGCCCTCCTTCTAATGCCAAAAATGTTGAGGGCCAAAAATGTTTGCCTCAACATTAGGGGATAACCACCTGATTAGGACCTTAAAACATCTCCTTTTTCATTTGGATTAGTAGCTATGACTGGTTTAACTAGGTCTAGTTACATTCTCCCTATAGCTATTAGTTTATAATATATCTTTAAATACCAATAGAGAGGAATATCAGATCATTTTTTCTTGCTGATCAGGCAAGAGAATGACCTTTAAGCTGATTTGGGTTCAACCAAGCCACAGCTAAGATTTTGCCTCTTTGAGAAGAGAACTTAAAAGAATGTAGAAATTAATCTAAATGCAAAATTATTTTATAATACAAGCAAAATGAGCTAATTTTAATCGTATCTCAATTAGGCAGATATAGATCTAACTTAACTAAGAGCAAGATAATTAAATGATAAGGATTTAAATATGTCTGGCTTTCAGTTAATATCAAGCTAACAAAGTAGTACAATTAATTGACATTTGTAAATACTGAAACACATCCTATTGAGACCTCTTAACTGAAATAATAAACCAACAACATTCAGGGAAGTAATTCACAAAAATGATATTGATTATCAAATCAGTAAATCCAATAATTAAACAATAATATGCAAAAATAGTTCACAACACATTACTATTTAATAAATCAGTTTTATAAGATAGATTTCTGAGTAAATAGTTACTCAGAAATCAGAATTTAATCCATAAGATAAGAGATACATAATGACAACATTGAAGCAAAATTATCCATATCAACAGAAGTGCACAAAAATGAATAAAATGACACATCCCTGTTATTATAAAAATGAAACTAGTATTTGAAACAATAGTATTAGAAATACCAATTTATTGAATCCATTTCTCTAACCCTGGTCTCCAACAGTCTTTTACATAGTTTGAACTTATGCCTTCAAAACTAGAGCTACAGTAGTGCAAACTCTACCCATCATACATAATTCAAGATACAAAAGAAAAATCCTTAATAACCCTCAGATCTGAGATTTTCTCTACTCCATCCTATAACTCTAAATTCCTACTACGTAAGTGCTTTTTGAAGTTCAAAATTGCGGAGGAGAGCAGCCCCTTATTACAATCTGCAATTTTTTATCTATAATATTTCCAAAAGTATTTTTGAAAGGAAATTTTGTTAAAGAAAAATCTTCCTAATCCAATTTTATTTGCTCAAAATTCCTATATTTAATTGCTGGAGCATTCTCATTAATTGATATGCTTTTTTCCATATCTCTTCTACTTTTTTCCTGCAAAAAGAAATCAAAATAAATTAAGATGCAATCAATAAAATCAAAATATCATTTCTGGCATTTAAAACAAATTCAATCAAATTCAATTTAAATAAATAATTGAAAATAAAATATAAGATTTCTATTGATGTCTGGGATGGTTTAATTGGCCAGGGATATCATTGACGAATGGATCTGCATTCAGAAAAGGCTTGGACAAATGAAAATGCAGAAAATAAAACTCAAAAAATTGATTTTGTTTTTTTTAATTCGGAGCTTGATTTTCTACTTGATTTTTGACCCAATAAATGACCAAATCCGTTAATGAAACTTTATCAAAAATGTTCTCCTTGATTTTATCTTTCCAATGAACTGTCTTGGGCCTCATTTGGCTAAGTAAAACTCAATCTATGAGCCTCCAAAATTGATGAGTCAAATCTGACATAAATCTGGAAATTCTGTTGTTGGGCTAAAAAATCAGAAATTTAATTAAAAATCTAATCCTAAATTAGAATTTTAATTATTTGATGGAGTTGAGGCGATGGAGGAGGGCGGGCTCTGCTAGGGTTTTCAGGGATGCAGAGACGCAGCTGACAAGCCAGCGCCGTATGCGGGAGGTCCCGTTGTAGCAGATAAACCGGAGCAGAAAGGTGAGCGTCAAGACTGTAGTCTGTCAGCAAATTTCTATTGGCAGGTAAAGTCAGTTTTAGGTGATCTCAATGGCAAACCGGATTTTAAACACCAGAAACTGCCCTGAACGGAATGGGAGAACCAAGGGGGGGGGGAGAGATCCCCTCCTTCAGAAATGTGGTAATAGGTGAGACAAGCACAGGAGGAGATCAACATCCTGGGAAGGAAAATCATGCCCCAGTAATGGGCAACCTGTGGCAGAAAAGGATGAGAGGAAAATGCCTACCTAGGGCTCAAAAACAGCCAAGGTATGTTGTTCCAAACAACAAATTGGAGGAATATAACTGTTATATGAGAGACCATGCCTTAATATGTCGGTTCGTTGGGTATTGGCCTTCTGAGCGGGAACTTTATAGATGGATTGACCAGAGATGGAGACCTAGGGGACAGGTAGACCTCAAACTTGGAGCCCAAGGTTTTTTCACAGCAATCTTTTCCAACCTGGAAGATAAGAACAGGATCTTTGAGGAGGGACCATATTTCTTGAACAATGTTGGTCTGTTCATGAAATTTTGGGAAGAGAGATACAACCCGGAAAAGGAAACAATGCTTGATGCACCAGTCTGGGTTAGACTGTTTGGGCTTCCTGATGAGTTTTGGGACCCTGAAATCCTGGACGGAATCGGCAACACGATCGGGAGCTTTGTTAAAATTGTCGAGGCTACGAAACGAGGTAAGTATAATGCTTATGCGAGAATCTGTGTTTATATAAATCTGGTAGATCCTCTCCCAGACAATGTCGAAGTAGAGTATCATGATTCAATCTGAAAGCAGCCAATTGATTACGAACATATCCCCTTCCGTTGCTGCATATGCCATGAATATGGCCACTTCTACAGGCAATGCCCTCTGAATAAAGAGGAAGAGTCCAAGAAAAGCCAGGCGGCTCAACAGAGAAATACTGTGAGAATGGAGGATCCGGAGAGAGGCTTTCAACAGGTAGTAAGGAAGAGGAAACAGAATAAAGAAGGACCGAAGACCCAGTCGCAGAAGAAATCCAGCCAAACAAGCAATCAAAATCAATTTCAGGCACTGCAGAGCGAAAATGAAGAATATGAAGTAAACCTGGAAGACGATGAGGACCCAGAGAATACCCCCATGGACATAGCTGGAGAGGAGAAAGGAAAAGGAACAGATTTAAGAAAAACAAGCAGAGAACAACCGGAAGAAAAGGCAACAGAAACAGAACTTGCATCTAGGATGGAAGTGGAAAACCCACCAGAAAATGAAGCTGAAGAGGAGAAAATCATGAGAAAGTTACTCCAGAAATGGAAATATCTGGACAGCAGATTCATACCTGAAAAACAAAAACAACTTTATAAGGAAGTCTTTCAGAAATACAAAGAGAAAAAAGGAGAACCCTTGGATAATCCAGCTATGACAGAAAGCGAGCAGGACAGTGAAGATAAAGGAATGGGCAGCTCTGGCAAAAACAGCAGAAAAAGAGGCCGGAAACCAATGAGTGAAACTATCCAGACGGTGGGTGAGATATTGATAAACTCAGGTAAAGTGATACCTCTGTCGGAGGTATTTTTCCCCTCATACAAAAAGTTTTAAATGATAGTAATCAGTTGGAATATTAGAGGTTTGAATAGTAGAGGTAAACAGAGGCATATAAAGGACAAGTTGAAAAAGGAGAAACCTAGTATTATGATCCTACAGGAAACAAAAATTTTGGTCCAACAGCTCGAAGAAATAATAGAAAAAAGCAATCTTCCATATCAAGTGATTGGGCAAGATGCAATAGGGTCTGCAGGAGGTATTGCAATCCTGTGGAACCCCAATGAAATCATCATAGATAACTGGTCCAGCATGAGTGGAACCCTTTCTGGATTGGGTAGGATTGTAGGAACCAGTCAACAGGTGGTTATTTCAGGGGTCTACGGCCCCCCCTCCCAGGGGAGAAAGGAGCAGTTCATAAACAGCTTCAAATCTATCCGCAGACTCTACCCTGAAGCTGCTTGGATCATTGGTGGGGACTTCAACTTGATCAGATCCTTGGAAGAGAAAAAAGGAGGGCTTAGGAGGAGGGATCACTTCATGGACAGTTTCAATGAAATGATTGAGGAACTCAGGCTTGTTGATATCCAGACTATCAATGGGATCTACACATGGAACAACAGAAGGGGAGGTAAAAACCAAATTGCATCTAGATTGGATAGATTCCTAGTTTCGGAAGCCATCATGAACAAGGATGTTTTTGTGGAGGCCAAGATCATTCCATCTTTGTGATCGGACCACTGGCCAATTCGTTTAGAAATTGATATTAAGAGGATTCAGGGGAAAAGGCCTTTCAGATTTGAAGCTTTCTGGTTAAGGGACCCTGATTTCATCAAGAAAGTAGAGGATTGGTGGGGAAAATGCACCAGCCAGGGCAGATGTAGGATGCACATGTTCCAACTAAAGCTAAAAGAGCTGAAAGACAAAATAAAAAAATGGAACAAGGAGGAGTTTGGTAACATCTTGGAAGATAAACAAAAACTAGAAGAGGAAATGGCAGATATTCAACAAAAGATAATATTAGAAGGTAGAACAGAGGAAAGCATCAGCAGAGAGGGGGTAATCCTTGGCAGATTAGAAGAAAGACGAAAGCAAGAGGAAATCTTGTGGCGACAAAAATCTAGGATAAAGTGGCTAAGGGAGGGGGAAAGAAACACTAAATTCTTCCACCAGGCTATGATCAAACATAGGCAGGGAAACAGGATTTTATCGCTCAAAAACAAGAATGGGGAAAGAGTTGTCGAGCATAATGAAATTGAACAAGTCCTGATGGATCACCACAAGGAGATTTTAGCAGAACC
Source organism: Pinus taeda (assembly GCA_000404065.3). Lineage (NCBI taxonomy): Eukaryota > Viridiplantae > Streptophyta > Pinopsida > Pinales > Pinaceae > Pinus > Pinus taeda. The sequence goes on from APFE031176545.1 coordinate 156,066, forward strand.
TCAAGTTGATAGAACGAGAGCCATTCAGGAGATATGCTCAGCGATCCCCAGCTTGGTCACTGAGGACCAAAACAAAGCCCTTATGAGGGCCGTGACCTTAGAAGAGTTGGAGGAAGTTGTGAAAGCAATGAAGAAGGGGACAGCTCCTGGGCCGGATGGTTTCACAGTGGACTTTTACCAGGCTGGCTGGCACTTCTTGGGAAGAGAGATACTGGACTTAGTGGAAGAATCAAGGATAAACCAGAAGGTATGGCCTGCTCTCAATTCTACCTTTTTCACCCTCATTCCCAAGGGAGACAACCTAGAAGAGGCTAATGGCTTCAGACCTATAGCTCTGTGTAATGTTATTTACAAAATGATCACATCCCTGATTGCTAAGAGATTAAAACCTCTCTTGGACAATTTAATCTCGGCTGAACAAACTGGTTTTGTGGAAGGCAGGCAGATTCTTGATGGTCTTGTTGTAACTCAGGAGGTTATCCACTCTTTAAAAGTTAAAAAGCAGAAAGGAATGATGATTAAATTAGACTTGTCCAAAGCTTATGATAGGTTAAACTGGAAATATCTGGAAACTGTCCTAGAGAGATTTGGTTTTCACCAAAGATGGATTGCTTGGATCCATAACTTGATTTCCTCCCCTCACTTTTCTATTCTGGTTAATGGAAGCCCCTCAAAAACTTTCAATGCCTCTAGAGGTATCAGACAGGGAGACCCCTTGTCCCCTTTTTTATTTATTCTAGCCGTTGAGGGCCTAGGCCGCTTCATAAAACAAGAACGAGTAGCAAACATAATTAAAGGGTTGCAAATTTGGGGAAACAACTTGCCACTAACCCATCAACAATTTGTTGATGACATTATGCTGTTTGGAGAACCAACGCTCAGAGAAGTTCGTCATCTCAGAAGAATTCTGGATTTGTTTGCAGAGGCTTCTGGGTTAGAAATCAATAAGGACAAATCCTGCATCTTTATCTTCAACACAATGGACCAGGTCAAATCCCACTTAATCAGAATTCTAGGATTCAAAAGGGGGAAATTACCTACCAAATATCTGGGTAATGTTCTGGACTTCACTTCTAAACAGGTGAAAAACTGGCAAGGAATGCTGGACAAACTAAGCAACAAGGTTGCAAATTGGGCCTTCAGAGTTCTCAACATTGCTGGCAGAGTTGTTCTTGCCAAGTCGGTCCTTCAAGCTATCCCTATCTACCCTCTATTGATTATGGCCACCCCTGTAGGGGTTTGTGCTAAAATCAAGGAAATCATAAGGAAATTCATATGGAGCGAATCTGATCAGAAGAAAAAATGGGCCCTGGTCTCGTGGAGTCAGCTAACAGAAAGAAAAGAGAAAGGCGGATTAGGCCTGAGAGACCCTGAGGCTCTTAATAGGGTCCTGGGGGCCAAGTTGTGGTGGAGATGGCTCAGTGGTGGAAATGATCTCTGGAAAACCATATGGAGGACAAAATACAGAATGCCTGTCTATCCGGTCGATATCCTTAGGCAACAGGAAATCCCCAAAGGCTCCACTATTTGGGAACTAGCCTCTCAAAACCGCGATCTGGTCGGCAAACATACCTTCTGGGAAATCCGGGGTGGCGCAGAGGCCAACTTCTGGGACAACAGGTGGCAACAACGAGAAAGTCTGAACAGCATTCAGAACCTCCTACTGATCCGTGGCAGAATTGAAGGAAATAGAATCAGTGTAAAAGACTATTGGAAAGGAAACGATATATCAGAGGGATGGAGAGTTTGGGAAGACCCGACTGAATGGGATCGGGGGCTTAACCCAGACCTCCAAGATTGTTACAGGAAAGAAATGGGATCAAGGAAAATTAGAGTTCGTCAGGGGAAAGACATCCTCCGATGGGGGAACTCTATGAAGGGGACATTTACAACCAAAGAGGCTTATTATCTAATGGATTCTCAAGACAGAGGAGACAGAAATGTGGAATGGAAAACAATATGGGAAAGCAACTGGTGGCCTAAGGTGTCAATTTTCATTTGGTTAGCAACAAAAAACAAAATTCTAACTTGGGACTGTATCCAGAAAAAGGGATTCAATGGACCTTCGCGATGTTACCTGTGCAACAATGATACCGAGACTCGTGATCATATGTTGGTCAGATGTCCGTATACAGAGAAACTCTGGATGATTTCTAAACGAATGTTCAACAAACCAGGAACTAACAGCAGGGAATTCAATGATTTGATTTTCAAATGGCGTAAGGAAACCTTTCTCTATAAGGTGATCCAGAGGGCATGGAATCTTCTCTCTCCCTTTATTCTCTGGATGATCTGGAAAGAGCGAAATAGGAGGGTATTTCAAAATTCTGCCAAAGAACTAGAGGTAATTTGGGATCGGGTGGTCGAAAGTATGCGGGAGACTATCCTAGCTGATAAATGGGAGAATGATGACTGGAAGGCAAACCCGGAAGAACAAGAAATTCTGAATAAGATAAATCTAAAACCTGAGATGGTTCACTTTAAATGTTCGGCCCGCCATGACATGCGAATTCAAAGCCCAGACAAGTTTAGTTACCCGAGCGATCACTTTGTTAAACTTAACTTCGACGGGGCCTCGAAGGGGAACCCGGGCGACGCTGGTTTCGGGGGGATTTTCAGAGACAGCAATAGCCGAGTCAGATGGATTTTCGCTGAATGGGGAGGCCAGATGACCAATAACGAGGCCGAGTTTTGGGCCCTGCATCAAGGATTACAGATAGCCATCAAGAATGGTTATTCTAAGTTGGAAATTACAAGGGACTCGCAGATTGTTGTGGACATGCTGCGGAGGCTTAACAATGGGCAGGGATGGGAGAAGGTTACTAAAAGTTGGCAGACTGCGGGCATAGTTAAAGAAATTGCAGACCTCCTCAAACGCATAGACTACAGAATTATCAGTCATGTTCGTAGAAAAGGGAATCAGGTAGTGGATTGGCTGGCCAATTGGGGCTGCAGAGGACGTGGCAGCACAATCGACAGCCAGTGGAGAGCCGTGGAGGGAAACAGGGAATGGAAGGAGTTGGCGGACCTTATTAAGGATGATCATGATCAAACCGCAAATTCCAATGCACGGATCAGTGAGCTGGACTAACAGGGGACAGTGGAGATCCCGAGTCAAGAACATGGTGCAATTGGGATATGATAATACCATCATTGCTGGCTACAGGATGAAGGATCAGAAATCCGATGGCAGTACAGCGGCGGCGGGTGGAGCGGTTCAGCAAAAGTACACACTTGGTAAGTTAATAAATGCCTGAACTATGAGAGGTGGTGGATGCGGTTCGCCTGACCGCACAGCAGAGAAGATTAAGAATGACATGATGGTTGAGAGCAGGGGATCGCCGGAGAGTTACCGGCGGCTTTCGAAAACCGGCCCAAATTGGCCCCCCGAAGAAAGGAATTCGCTATATAATCACGGCTAGCCGATTGCTAAGGCATTCTGTGAATTCCTAAATTGGGTAAGAGCAGAGGTTTCCATTGAGCGGCATCAGAGAACTGTTTCAATCTCAGACAATCGAAGAGCGCGGCGCGGCAGACCCCTGGACAATATGGAGACCAGACGGAAACTGAGACAGGCGGAGGAGCAGCAGAGTGCAAGGGAGGAGAACAGGAGCCAAAAAGGCAAAGTTTTTAAGCAGGGGGAACCACCTTTCACTGTGTGGGAGATTGAGGATAACTCGGATGAAGACAAGATCCCGGATGCAGTGCGCGAATGTAGGCGCTACCACAAGAACTCGACTACGGTAGGACAAGAACAGACGAAGGCGAACCAGTCTGAGTGTCGGGATTCGAAGGTCCGTCGCTACGGAATGAGGAAGCGTCGTTCAACGCCTGACGAGGTGGAGGACGACTCGGATGAAGATCTGGTTAAGAGAGCAGCGACCGCTCGCCTGAACCTCCAAAAGAACTTAGTCGAGGAAGCTAAGCAGCAGGCGAGGGCGGATAATTCTGATTATCGGGAGGCAGGGACCCGTCGGTTCGGTTTGCGGAAGCGCAGCACTACTCCTGACAGAGAAAGGGATATGTCTGGTAAGCGGGGCAAAAGGCAGAGGGAGCCCGTGAAGGAGGAGGGGGAAACCTCCAGGCGCCCGGGTAAAGGCAGAAAACCCAGGGAAACGGTTAATCTCAGAGTCCGAAGGGCTGAGCAGGCCTTCCTCCGTAACTCCCACCCGGCCGTGCATAGGATCATGGATTACCTCGAAGAGGAAGTGCTGCAGAATCAGTCTGAAGACGAAATGGAAGATCTAGAATTTCTCCTTCACGACCCGGGTCATACCAGAGGGCGCATGTCGCTTATCAAGCAGTCGCTGCACATCTATTGGGTGATGAAGGGGCTTCTAGCCAAGGCCATGGAGCATGTGGCCAAGGAGATGGTGGAGCTGGCCCAAGGTGATCAAACTATTCGCAGAGCACTGAGCTACCTGCGTATAGCTATGACAAAGCAGGCGGAGCAGCTAGATGCTATCCAGCAAATGCTGAACCGGGACCATTCTGGACCAGCGGGAGCAGCGAACCAGCAACCTGATGGCGGCACTGACTGAGTTAAGATATGTTTAGAAACTGCAAGCGATTTTTTTGTTTTGGTTTTGTACATGTGCAAGATAGGAACAATCATGTTGTACAGACCAGTAGTTTTAGTAATAGTTTCAGTAAGTTTCAAGATTGCATAGTTTACTTAGCTAAGACTGCCAGGCTATGGACCTACTATTTTTGCGCTGCTATTAAGAACTATAGATGGTGCTATGTCCCGGTTTCCCCTCGAGGGCGGGCTTCCACTGTTTTCTGATTTGTTGTAATGTTCTGTTGATCGAGTAATAGAATGAGTACCATCTAGCTTACAAAAAAATAATATATATATTTAATAATTAATTCTAATTTAATTATTAATCATAAATTAAACTAATTTTATTTAATAAGCTATTATAATTAATGTTAATCTAACTAACTAATATAATTAACTATTATAAACTAATTAATATCATTAAATAATAATTAAATTTATATATAAATTAATTTAAAATATTAAATAACTATTTAAATATATTATTTTACCATTAAACTACCACTCCACCTTCATACGTATGAATAAAAACACAAATCATTTGAAACTCAAATCATAAATCATAAAGCCAATTAAACATGAGGGTTTGGTTTAACATCTTATGACTTTTCACAATCGACAATCGGGATGTGAGGGAGTTAAAAAAAATGCGTTCATTAGAAAGTCCCAACGCGATTAAAGGTCCCGATGGAATCATGTAATAAAAGTTTCATTTTATTATATATTGTACCACTTGATTTTATTCATTCGTAGGCTTGAAAGTTTAAATTTAAAACAAATCATATGAAACTTAAATCGTAAGGCCTTTATAATAAAAGCTCCTATGCCTTTTAATGATCGGGATCGGAGACCGGGAGGATTGAGTGGTCTAGGTCCTTTAAAATGTTGCGATTAAAAACCTCTGATCCGGTCGAATATATAATATATATATATATATATTATATTTATTTTTATTTATTTATTTTATTATTTGTTTTTTTTTTTATTTTATTTTAATGATGTTTATTTAAGTTATGAAATTTCTAAACTACAATATTTGATATTTTGATTTTTTGAGATTAGTAATTTATTTGAGATATTGGAGTAAAATTTCGTTGCTTCATGATTTGGTTGTATAAGTAAAAAATTAAAAATGTTAGTAATAACTAAGGGTTAATATTTAAAATAAATGCATTATTGAACTAATTTATTTACAAAAATGGGATATTGTACATTTTATACATTTTTAACCCAGGCGACATAAATGATTAGACTTCAAAAGAGTGTCATTTATAGATCAGTTGACCAAATGAGGCGAAACACGTATCAATGGGAAGCTTATAAAAAATCGATTTTAACAAAGCAATCAAAAGTGAAAGTCTAAAAAATGAAAAATTAACAAAAACATGGGATAATCAGCTAAAATAAAAAAACATAAAATGTGTTTAGCCAAAAAATTTATAGAAAGGGTCCACATTATTTGAAGTGAACAAATCAATAATGCGGGGGTTGTGTTTTTACCACAGTAAAACGGTGTCTCCTTCACATGGAGACTCGAGACTATGTGGTCTCGAACTCCCTCCAAAAGGATTCTCCTTGCTCTAGCCACACATTTCTTCCATTCCGCCAATTCTTGGGCATTCGCTGTTGGTAGCTTGAGGACTTCTTGATCAATGAAGTCCTTTAGACCGTTGTCCTCTAATACCCCTTCCATGTGATCCTTCTAGGCTATATAATTTGAGCTACCATCAAGAGCATACTCGACTCTCAAACCGTTGAACGTCATTGGTGAAATTTGAGATGTGATAAGAATTCGAATTCTATAATCATGAACTCCAAACTTTGAACTTCTCCCTTCTTTGTATACTTTTATTCTCTTTGATCACCTTTGCTCTGATACCATGTAGAAATTCCCACTGTAGATCAACAAATTATGCAATATACTAGAGCAAAATACTTGATCTACTTCTACAAACAAACTTGCGGAAGCTTAATCGATTTTGAGCAAGATCAAATAGAACACGTATAACAGAGAATGAGAAACAATCACACATGAACACAGAAGAATACTTTCAGGAAAGCCTCAGCTAAAATCCTCGATCTCTGTATTATCATACAAGTGGAAATATGTCTGGATTACACAAAGCTTTTGCTCACAAGCTATCCAACTCTCATTACAATCCCTCAATGCTGCTCATAGACTGAATAGACACAACATATGCTTTCTCTCAATCCTCCAAGCCTCCTATTTTCTTGCGCAGTTTCTCTTGGGTCCTGTGGCTTCCACCTTTGTGAATTGACCTCTCACACAACTCACCAAGCTCAAAAGTAAGTGCACAATCTCCAAGGAATGAATTCTTTCTGCATGCAAGAGATATCCTCAATGGAATATTCTTGCAACTGATAGTACAATGTCCCATCATCTGATCTCAACTAGGCCTCTGACTGAACTGACATGCATAAGTTATTTATGAGAGAATATTCAGTTATCTGAAGTGCAGCAATTACATGCACGCATGCATTAACTAACTGAACTCACCATCAGTTCCAAAAATTGTTGGAATTAATCTAACTGGACTTAACTGAATTAACTAATTACAACTCAAAGTACAATTCATTCTGATCTCCTTAATCAAGGGATAACTTCCTCAATCAAAGGGGAAATTGTTACATGTCTTCACATAGACTTCATGTTTGATTTTCTATAACTAATTAACTCTAAATTAATTAATTATTTTACAAACCACTGTTAAGATCAAATTCGAATTTTAATTCTCAATTTTAGTTCAGGGACTAACTAAAATTGGAATGTATCCCAAAAATCTATTTATAACAATGCTATTTTTAGCACTTCTATTTTTAACAATTCTTGGTGCTATTTTCAACAAAACATATCCTGACATGCTCTTTATGTCGTCAACGCTTCCAGCCCAATCACTGTCAGTGTAACCAACCAGCTTGAAATCATCTGTTGCAGTGTATAAAACGCCATATTGTTTTGTCACATTGACATACCTTAGAATCCTTTTCGTTGCTTGTCAATGTGCCTCCTTAGGTGTCTCCATGAACCTCGACACCAAACTCACTCCATACATTATATCAAGCCTAGTGGTAGTCAAATACATCAAGGTGCCTATCATGCTTTTGTATAATGTTGAATTGACATTGCTGCCACAATCTTCTTTTCTCAACATCAACCCCATGATCGTTGGAGTTTGTGTAGGTTTTTTGTTCTGCATATTAAACCTCTCCAAAATGTCTACTACATACTTTTCTTGAGAAATAAAAATGTCGTTTTCTGTTTGTTTCACTTCTATACCCAAAAAATAACTTAACAACCCCAAGTCAGTCATGTCAAATTCATTCTTCGTAACTTGTTTGAAATCAGCGATGAGAAAATTATCATTGCCTGTAAAAATTAAATCATCTACATATAAGACGACAATAAGAATCTTACCATCGCTCTCTTTGATGTAGAGAGTGGATTAATGGTCAAATTTTTCATAACCATTGTCCAACAAGTAAGCATCTATTCTGTTGTACAAGTAAGCATCTATTCTGTTGTACCATGCACACGATGCTTTCTTCAACCCATAAAGAGCTTTCCTCAACCGATACACTTTGTCTTCTTTGCCTTCTACCTCATAACCAAGTGGTTGCGCAACATACACTTCCTCTTTCAGCACTCTATTCAAGAACGCTGATTTTACATCCATTTGATACACTTTTCATTTATGTTGCGCGACAATCACCACAATTGTACGCACTGTCTCCTTCCTCGCGACTGTCACGAACATCTCCACATAATCTCTTCCATGTCGCTGCTTGTATCCTTTAACAACTAGCCTTGCTTTGTGTCTTTCAATCTTACCGTCGACATTGCTCTTGGTCTTATAGACCCATTTCACTCCAATGACTTCTTTTCCTTACGGAAGGTACACTAACTCCAATGTGTCATTCTTTTCTATTGCTTCTATTTCTTCCTCCATTGTCGCAACCCATTTTTCTTCTTTGAATGCATCTTCAAAATGGATTGGGTCATCAACATGAAAAAATAATGCAAATAAGGAATTTAGACCAGTGTTGCTATCCACTTCATCTTGCTCATAAATCTCATTTAAATTTCTAAATTTGGGTCTTCTTGTGCTTGTTGAATATGGGCTTGATATGTCACTTGGTGTTGCGCTTTGTAGCATGCTTGGAGAAGCACTTGCTTGACTGCGTGACATTGTCCTATTATTTGCCTTTCAATCTTTACCGTCGACATTGCTCTTGGTTTTATAGACCCACTTCACTCCAATAACTTCTTTTCCTTGCGGAAGGTTCACTAACTCCAATCTGTCATTCTTTTACATTTCTTCTATTTCTTCCTCCATTGTTGCAACCCATATTTCTTTTTTGACTGCATCTTCAAAACGGATTGGTTTATCTACATGACAAAATAATGCAAATAAGGAATTCACACTAGCACTGCTAACAACTTCATCTTTCTCATAAATCTCATTTAAATTTCTAAAGTTTGGTCTTCTTGTGCTTGTTGAAGATGGACTTGATATGTCACTTGGTGTTGTGCTTTGTGGCATGCTTAGAGAAGCACCTGCTTGACTGTGTGACATTGTCCTATTATTTGCCTTTCAATCTTTACTGTTGACATTGCTCTTGGTTTTATAGACCCACTTCACTCTAATAACTAATTTTCCTTGCGAAAGTTCACTAACTCCCATGTGTCATTCTTTTATATTTCTTCTATTTCTTCCTCCATTATTGCAACCCATTTTTCTTCTTTGACTGCATCTTCAAAATGGATTGGGTTATCTACATGACAAAATAATGCAAATAAGGAATTCACACTAGTGATGCTATCAACTTCATCTTGCTCATAAATCTCATTTAAATTTCTAAATTTTGGTCTTCTTGTGCTTGTTGAAGATGGGCTTGATATGTCACTTGGTGTTCCGCTTTGTAGCATGCTTGGAAAAGCACTTGCTTGACTGCGTGATGTTGTCCTATTATTTGTTGACAATGTTTCTTACTGCCTGTTTTGTTGCGCTTGAATAGCAGTAGAGGGAGTCACTATTGAGGAATTGCTTGCTCTTATCAATTCCTCTTTGTCCTCATGTGCTATACATGCTTTCACATTTACGGTCTTCTCTAAACTTCTATCTGATGCTTCATCTTCTATGAACTACACATCTCTGCGGATTATGACCTTCTTGGTTAATGGATTGTAGAGCTTGTATGCCTTGGATTCATCACTATATCCAACAAATATACATTCCCCCCCTTGTTTTCCAACTTCTTCTTCAACTCATCTGGACATGTACATATGCTACATAACCGAAGACTCTCATGTGAGTGACACTATGCTTTCTGCCACTCCATGCCTCTTCAGGAACTAAGTTCTAGACACTTTTGGTTGGACATCTATTCAAGATATATGTTGCACAAGTGACAGCTTCATCCCAATAATCATTTGGCAAATGATTTGCCTTCATTATACTCCTTGCCATTTCCATAATGGTCATATTCTTCCTTTCTGCCACACCATTTTGCTGAAGTGTATATCTTGTTGTAAATTGCTTGTGAATTCCATGCTCCCTGCAAAATCGAAGGAAGTCATTTGAGGTGTATTCACCACCTCTGTCAATCCTAAGGACATTGTTGTAGTGTCCACTTTTCTTCTCAACAAGAGCAATGTATTGGCGAAAGCACCCAAACACTTCATTTTTATGTTTTATGAGATAGACCCATGTCTTCCTTATGTAGTCATCTAGGAAGGTAAATAAATAATGGCTACCACCAATTGATGGTGTCTGCATTGGTCCACATAAATATGAGTGGACAATCTCCAAGGGTTCTTTTTCCCTTATTGACTTCTCTGCTGGAAATGTCTCTCTATGTTTCTTGCCCAAGATATATCCTTCACATAGGCTTTCTGGTTTTTCTATGAGTCACAATCCCTTCACCATGCCTTTCCTATGCAGCAAATTCAAACCTCCAAAGTTGAGATGTCCAAATCTCGAATTCCACAGCCAATTTTCATCTTTGAGCTCTACTTGAAAGTTTACTTGTGTGACAATTTCACATTTTCTTCCATCCTCTTGTGATTTCATTGATAGTTGTGATTGTGCACCTTCTTCATTCAAATCTTATCTTATCTTTAGGGGAAACATTCTATTATTTGCCATCTAAACCTTTGCAATCAACTGTCTGCTTGGAGGCCTGTCCAAAATTATGCACTCATCAGTTTAAAAAGACATTGTAGCCCTTTTGCATGAGTTGTCCAATGCTTATGAGGTTATGCTTCAACCCAGGGACAAGGTAAACATCTGAGATGTATTTCTTCTCCCCCTTCTTTGTTAGGATATTAACTCTTCCTTTTCCCATGACAAAGACTTTGCTATCAGTCCCTAATGTCACTTCAGATTTCACACTTTCATCTAGATTGGAAAACATTTCTATGTTCCCTGACATGTGGTTTCTACATCCTGAATCTAAATATCATACATGATTCACTATGTTTTTCTTGTGCTATGCTACAAGCTAAAAGCATGTTATCATGGTTATAATTTTCTTTTGTGAAATTTATGTTTGGTTTGTTACTAATGTCATATTGCTTCTTTCTACATTCATTTTCATAATGACCATACTTCCTACAGTGATGACATTGAACTTGAGATTTATCATACCTCTGACCTTGTGCTTAATATTGGCTTGGGCCTTGACTTGAATTTTGATTTCTTCCCCTTCCACTTGAGCTTGAAGGGTTGCTTCTTCCACCTCTGTGTGGGATTTTTCCTCTTCCTCTAGCATATGATCTTCCTCTACTTCAACCTTGACCAAATGAAACTTGTGTCTTGAAGGCATGCTCCAATGATGATCTTGTTGTTCTACTCAAGCTATGTTCATGAGAAATTAGTGATGCATGAACCTCATCAACTAAGAACTATGATAGATCCTTTATCTCTTCTATGGCCACAACAATGGCATCAAACCTTGCTAGAAAACTTCTCAAAACTTTCTCAACTATTCTCCTTTCCTCAAGTGTCTCACCATAAGACCTAATTTGAGTAACCAACCCAATTACACCTGTAAAAAACGAGTCTAAGTTCTCAGACTCTTTCATACAAAGTGTTTGAAAATCTCTTCTCAAGATTTGTAGTTTTGTTGTTTTCACTTTTTTCATGCCTTGGTAGGTTGTCTGGAGGGTGTCCCATGCTTGCTTGGACTTCGTTGTTGCTGCAACCCTAGGGAAAATACTTTCATGAACTGATTGGAAAATGTAGAAGAGGGATTTTGCATCCTTCTTCCTGTTGTCCCTTAACAAATCCATTTCTTCTTGAGACAAGGCATTGTATGCTGCTGCATCTGCTGGTTCTTGAAAACCATTCTCCACCAAATGCCAAATGTCTTGAGAAGAAAACAGGGCCTTCATTGTAATAGCCCAATAATCATAATTTTTGCCACTAAAATGAGGTATCTGAGGATTAGTCAATCTTGTGCTTGATGTTTCCATTTTAAGTGTAAAAGGAAAAATCTACCTGCTGGTAAGTACACTTCAAAAGTCTTCCCTCAAATCAATTTTTTAATTTCTAGTAAAAACACTTGTTTTTACACTAACAATATTTAACCTATTAGATATCATTTTAAGATTCAACTCGTTAAGTAAGTCATACATCTATGACCATTTTCATGAGAGGGAGGTAACTAACTAATTTCTCATGATTTTTTAATAGCTGACTTAACACTCATTGCATCGGGTGATGCTCACAAGGGTAAATAAGTAGGATTGAAACTAGTGAAATGAATCATATAGTGTCAATCATCACTTCCAGGGATGGCACCTGGTAAACAGGGCTTCTCAGGTGGTCACCCATCCCAGATCACCTCTGGCTCAAGTGCACTTAACTGTGGAGTTTTCCCTCTCATGGAAATGGCCATAGATGAATGACTTACTTAACGCAGTTGAATCCCAAAATGATATCTAATATAATGCACTATGAAAACCCCAATACAAAATAAATATTTAACCTCTTCTGATACCATGCTAGAAAATTTTTACGGGGCAGAGGAGAGGGGCCTAGCTCAGAATTCAGTTGCAGCAAGGTAAGTCTTATGCTGTGGCAAGGATATCGCAACTACACAGAGACTTAAATAATACACAGGAAAATAACTCACAGCAAAACAGAGTAGAAACAAAAAGGTTGCGTAAATTTACTCATGAAGGTTTAAGACCACATCGCAACATAACATACTTTGTATTATATTTCAAAACATAATAAAATATATTCATGTGATAAATGGAGGTTGCAGCTCCAAGTGAAAACACAAAAGACTTATTGTGATTTATGCATCACTGGGTTGCGGAGTAAATGTCTATAAAACTAGTTTTCACGCGCCCACCAATATTTCCTCCACAATTTTCTCTTCATTACCTCACAGACTTTCACCCTCTCTTACTCTCTATATAAATGACTCTTTACATTCATATTTATCTCAACATGCAAATTTGACATTAATACATGAAAGAGCAAATAATTAATACGCAACATGGACAATTTTACATAATAATTAGTTTTCTGAACTTGCAGGTGTTGTGGAGTGTGGGCAACAGTCGTGGAGTAAATGTTTGCCCATATCTATTTACCAAAATTCATTAAATGCCTTAAACTCTCTGTTGTGTTGTGGAATGGTCAACGCTATACTTCTACTCTAACTTCAATCCTTTCACCTGCAAACAAAATCGCAACCTTGTAGTAGTTGATTGGGCAACCATGGTGTTTGTCAGTGTTTTTAAGATAGTGGTTGGGATTATTATTTCCAACAGAGATAGCTCCTCCCGTTCACCCAAATGTTTCCGACCTCTATATATTTCCAAATTGACATTTCAATGCCCGTGTTCCATTTCGCTGAGGGGAATTCAATTGAAGGACAGCATCTTCCTTCTCTTATTTTTACGCGGTTTTCTTGCAGGCTTCATTGTTTCTTTGATTTTCAGGGGATAGAGGGCCTTATTATTTGAAGTTTTCGAAAATCTCATGCTCATCTTAGATCTATTTTTCTTTAAGTTTTGATTTTCAATGCTCATCTCATGCATGTTTCGTCAATGTTATTTAGATGACATACTTTCTATAACTTAGGGTTGTTCATTTTCTTCTTGATGTCACTTGTTTTGTGTTAATTCAGAAAGGTTGAATGTTGTGATGGACGCAAAAGGTGGGAGGAAGAAGTTTAACAGTAACTATTCGTAATACAAAAATCCCTTGGGATACAAGACTAAAGACGTTTAACCTCGTGGTGGCATCCATAAATTCACATTGTTGCTTACTCCAATGTACGTTTTTTTCTATGCTACGAATTGATCAACGAAAGTTTTTTCTTTTAGGTCGACATGAACCCATTTAGCGGAAATTATAGATCGCATATATATTTAATGTCAAATAATGTTACTGAATCGATAGATATGTATTCATGGATTTTAGGAAAAATACTGAATACTTTTCTTTGCTAGGCTTGAGAAGCATGTAGGATCTTTGCTTTAATATTTTGCTGATGTAATTATATTTTGTTGTACAGAATCTAAAATTTGGTTTTGGTCTCCATTTATGTGCAGTGCATTTGAGAACCACCCTAATATTTTCTTAGGGTATTCCTAGAGTGGGAGTTGTGGGCTTAGGAATTTCCAACTCTACTGTAAGGCTGTGGTATTAGTTTTTTACTCCACTATACTAGTGCTTATTTCTCGCTCGACGCTTTGAAAAACTACCTTGCTTTGAATTCCATCTATGCCACAATTCAAAATGGATATGGCTTGTGAAGAAGTGGTTGCCCCGCTAACCGTAATTGGTTTCGAATGATTTGAAAAACGGTTAGAGACTGAGTTTTTTACATCTTCATTTTATACTAAATCAAAGGGCAAGGGCCAAAGGGCACTCAGTCAAACCCAATTGGATGAAATTCTCAACGAAGTTGAATGCAAAATAGTTTCTAAGCTCTCTAATGGATGTTTTGATTCATATCTCTTGTTTGAGTTGAGTCTATTTGTTTACCCATTCAAGATTATTCTCAAAACCTGCGGGACGACTAAGCTGCTTCATTCCATCCCTCTGATATTAAGCAATGCAAGCAACCTGTCTCTCTCTGTAAAAAATGTTAAATACACTCATGAAACATTCATACATCCTGGAGCCCAACCATTTCCCTGCCGGAGCTTTTCTGAGGAAGTGTTATATCTGGATAAGTACTTTGGATCTCTCAGATCTAGTGGGATGGCTTATATTATGGGAAATTTTGGAATGTCTTACAACTAACATATCTACTCCACTTTTGCTGATGATTTTGCATCAGAGGGTACGTCTCACCTAGGTTTTACACTGGAGATGTGCATGACCCATCTGGACCGCGAGCGATCTTATTTGATTTACAAGGATCATTGTAATTCTGCAGCGGAAATGACACTTAAATCCTGTATATCCAGAATTTTTCCTCAAGTGAAAGTCTGTGATTTTGAATTTGATCCTTGCGGGTACTCCATGAATTTTATTGAAGGGTCAGCTTTATCAACAATTCATGTAACTCCAGAAGATGGTTATAAGTTTTGAAGCTATGGGTTATGGTCCTAAGGGTTGTGATCTGCAAGAATTGGTGGAGAGGGTATTATGTTGTTTCAAGCCTATGATATTCTCGATTGCAGTTCATGTCAATGCTGGCATGTGACAATCTTCATGGACAAAACCAGTTTTTCCGCAGGGGTATACTTTTGAAATGATATGTCAACAAGATCTTCCAAACAAGGGTAGTGTTATATATTGCATTTACATAATTGATAATGTTGAATCTACATTGGCTTTTGTTGCTAGGGAAGAGAAACATGAAGGAAATGATTATTTACATTGAGTGAAAAAAAATGAAAAGAAGCATATTGAGTGCAATGCCCCAAAATATTGATACACACATCAAGCTTCATTCCTTCTAAACTTTATATGTTATACCATTTGCTTCATGATGACATTCATTTGTTCTTATTCATCACTTTGCTAGTGCAATCTATTATTCTCTGCGTTGGGGGAGGCTTGTAATGTCATTTGTTCTAATTTCAAAAAAAGGCTTGGGTACTAATTTGTTCAACAAACAAATGAATTAGGGTAAAGAAAATACGAATAATCTCGTTGCTATGTACTGGAATTGTCATCTATTCAATTTTTTATAATTGGTCATTCGAATGTGATTTGTGTCATGCTTTTTTGCATGTTGTATATCTTTTACATAATTTAGTTTTATGTATAGATCGTATAGTTCCTAGTCAAGAACTAGTATGCAAGTTAAAAATGTCTTTGTATGGGTTAAAACAATCACCAAGGATGTGGTATCAGAAATTTGATACATTTATACGGGGACTTGGCTTCACCAGAAGCAAAGCAAATCACTGCATATATTTTAAATTAATTGGTGACCATGTTATTTATTTGGTCTTGTATGTGGATGATATGTTGTTGGTTGGAAATGACAAAGAAATTATCCAGGATTTGAAGACCCAATTGTCCTCCAAATTCGACATGAAAGATATTGGTGCTGCAAAATATATTTTGGGCATGGAAATTAACAGATCAGACAAGAGAAGCTTTGTTAAACAAGGAAGTTTCGAACATATGAGGGTTTAATATGCGGTACGTAACGGTTAAGGTTCCTATTCGTGAGGTTAAAGTAATCTACTAACAAGTCCAAAGATTACAAGAAGAGGGACAATGTTCGTGTTCCCATATGCAAGTGCAGTCGGTAGCCTGATGTATGCGATGGTCTGTACTAGACCAGACATTACACATGCAGTGGGAGTATTGAGCAGGTTTATGTCAAAACCAGGGAAGGAGCATTGGACAATAGTGAAGCAGGTTTTCAAGTATTTATGTGGCACTAGTGATTATGTTTTGTGCTATCAAGGAAGACCAAGATTGGACAAAGTTTTGGACATCTGTGGCTTTGCTGATGCACACTAGGCTGGAGATATAGATCAGAGAAGATCTACAAGTGGGTATGTGTTTAACCTATTTGTAGGTGCAGTCAGTTGGATGAGCAAAAGACAATCTATAGTGGCACTATCAACTACAGAGACAAAATACATGGAAACCACTCATGCAAGTAAGGAAGTAGTTTTTTTGCAGAGATTATGTTCAAGTATGGGATTAGTAAAGCGAGCTATAAGGATAGACTATGACAAACAAAGTGAAATTTTCTTGGCAAAGAACCTTGCTTATCATTCAAAGACAAAGCACATTGATGTTTAGTATCACTTTGTGAGTGATATGGTAGAAGACAGAAGGTGTTGCTAGTAAAGGTGGACACTTTAAAGAATATTGTAGATGCATTGACGAAGTCTGTCAGCACTGCAGGGTTCTCTTGGTGTACAAAAACAATGGGCGTTGCAGGACTGGACCAATGACTAAGCTCTCTTGTGGAAAGAAAACAACAAGTTGGAGAATGTCAAGTTGTGTTATATTCTTTCCACGACTTTAATAGGGGGGTCACAGGGGGGGTGGCAACCCCCCTATGGGGGGGTTTGAGGGGGGCAGTAGCCCCCCTCTACAGGGTCTGAGGCAGTGCCCTGGGGAAATTTTTTTGGACCCTATATTAGGTGGGTGGACCTACCTATGGTTTTGTGCATGGATTTCGCACATGGTTTTGGGCGCGATAGTTTTCGGTCCATGGTATTTTGTAGATCCAGTTAAGGGAACTACGGTTATGTTCTAATTCAGGGTTAATGGATTAGGGTTTATGGATGCTTCAGCATGTATATATATGTATTGTAACATTGAAAGGAACATAATGAAAAATCAATCTGGTAGTCCCAGTTTTGGGATCTAGGGGAAAATCTTTGTGTATATTTGTTTTAACTGGTATGCTCTCGCCATTGTTTATTTTTTGTTTTTAGAATTCCTATGCAAGTAATTTTTGTATGGGGTTAAAACCTACAAGGAAATCCACTTACGATTGCATTTATTTCATTAGCATTATAAGAAAATTCTAGCTTACCATCTCTGTTAACTAATAGATCTGGTTTTTTATACAAACTCAACAATGTATTGTAGACACCTGCACCAAGGGATGTTGTGTAAGTTATCATTCTTACCTTCAAAAATGCATAATTTGTTCTAGTGAATATAAGAGTTTTTTGGTGGAAATTCCATCCTGATTGGCCATGTTTTAGATCTACCTTCTAGTTGTTAGACTGTTGCTGAAGGAACTAGATTCAATACCAATTATTGGAAACCAAGAAAATACTGAGAGGGGGGTAAATCAATGTTTTTAAAATATTTAGCAATTATTTAGCCAATTAAATTCATTCAAAAATGCAACAATGTACCAATCACATAAAGTTTGAAGACAAGATTTTTATGTGGAAATCCATATAGGAGAAAACTACGTATTATTTTTTATTATGATGTAAATGCAAAAACTAACTCCAAATTACATCAGATTTTGTAAGGACCAACCTACAAGAAGCTCCAACCCCATTTTCTTTGCGAGCTCCCACTTGCTAGAAGCACCAACTCCTTGATATTTATAGGCACCCACCTAAAGGAGACTCCAATCCCCTTATTTGCAAGCACCTACTTGCTCAACCTACCAAATCCCTAATTTCATACATTTTCAAAATTTAATCTAAGGCTCTTCTATCAAAATATCATTGACATAGTTATTAAATCTCAGATCTCAATATCTTCTTTGATATTTGTTCTACAACAACCTCCTTATCTCTAATTCTTTAGTTTAATTAAAGCTCCTCACCACTGTTGCTTCTCCCATACCGATATGATTTTTTATTATATTTATTTTCAACAACTTAATTCTGATTGCTTTAGATCTACTATTCTCAAACTCATAACAACTCTAGATCTCAACTAACCTTCACATGCAACCTTTGCACAACACTTATCTTTTGCTTTGTGTCAGGTTTGCTTATCTTCTATCTATTGTTCAATTCCTCTTTTCTCCTCATTCTATTTAAGTTGTCTATGATTCTACGTGTCAACAACAACCACAACTAATCGATTTATATGGGAACTCTACTTCTCATGTTTTTTTTTCCTTTTATTTATAAACGTAGATACTCAAATATGTCCCAAAATTAACTTTAATTAAAAAGTATTTTAATTGAAATTTGGCGCCTAATATCGCCAAATTTCTGCTCATAGCTCCTTATTTTCTCGGTTCCTTTATGCATGTGACCATGGGTCAAAATTGAGGGCTTAAACAATAGGAGTGCTTATCCCTAGATCGTTGCAGAGCAGCTTTACCCTATTATGGCATATTTCCCATTGATTTGATTATCCAATCCTTCTTCATCTCGGACGCATTTGAGAATCTGGTGGTCTGGTCGCATTCTTTTTCACAACAAGGCAACTCCTCTACTAGCCTAGATGGCCCTTGCACTATATCTTAGATCTAGTGATTCGGGATCCAACTTGTTCTAAGCCTCCCAACCTCTTGCTTGGCCCAACTTCCGAATGTTGAATTTCCTCTAGACTCCAAAACAACAAAAATCATCTGATTTCGTTAACACCACAAACCCTTCCAAGAGAGACTCCTCATGCAAATCCTGAGGCCTTGCCACATTATCTAATGCATCACTGCCACATCATTGTCTATCGTATCATGCCACATCATTGCCACATGTCATTCAAAAAAAGGCCAATTGACCATCCATAAATTCCAAATCCACTTGGCACATGTCATGAACATAAGGTGCCATGTCATCCTACCACTAGTCTCTATAATTACTATTTGTTTATAATATTATTTATAATTTATAATAGATATTATTTTATTTTAATGATATAAAATTATTATATTATATTTTAAAATGTATATGGATTGGGGGTATGTTCTAATTTTTTTTGCATAGTTAAGAGCTAGTATTCTTTGGAGGTAAGGAAATAGGTTAAAGGCCCAAAATAGAGAGGCATGTGGGTAGGAGTGAAACCTTGTCCCTTCCACCAATCAGTGGAAGTAATTTTCCTTGAATAACAATGATGAATTAGTGTACATGTATTGATAACAATTAGAGATGATTGTTCTCACTACTAGATAATAGCTAATAACAATTATCTTCAGTACTAATTTAACACCTAAAAATAAAATAATTAAATTTTATTATTTTATATTAACTAGACAGCAACTTTATATTGTTTAAATTATATTTTTTAATATAAATAAAATGAACATGATTCATATCTCCTAAAATACATTATATTTATACAATGTTAATTTATGTTTTAACAATTTTAAATTAAATCTATCACAACGATAGAGTAAATAGTTTAAATAGATAATGTTTGAGCTCTCAAAACATCAGAAATTTGGGGAGGATTTTGATAAATTTGTTAGGAATTTTTGGAAATTTGTGTTGGGCAATTTTGGATGTTATAAATAATTTTTAACCATAAAAAATTCAAACATACTTAATCAAATTTCTTAAAAAACTTCAATTTAAAAAATTCCAACAATAAATATGCTCTCTGCCCCAAATTATAGCCTCTATAAACAACGCAATAAACAATTATATCGCCATATTAGAACAAAAAACCGGGTTCAACTTTCCCAAAATTAATTAAAAAACCTGCCATTTTCTCCCAAAATTAATTAAAAAGCCTGCCATCTTAAAAGACCAGAGCAACCTTAACCTTATAATTTAAAATTTCGGGAAAAGCTTTAAACCAAATATATGGAAAACATGTAACGAGAAATAATAATAAAAAATAACGCGCCAAAAACGCGCACGATAAAGATTGGATGATATAAAAACCGTTTAATGAAGTTCAACGTAGGTGTGAAAAGGCTGTGCACGGATTCCAAAATAAATAATCACGGGATTTTGATATTTTTGTGGAGTCCTCCACTCACCCAGAGGAATTGTCTAAATAGTCAGAAGTGGATGGAATCCGGATAAAAATATTATTTGATATATTTTTAGTGGAAATAAATTTGATATTATTGAAAAAATAAACATTTAAAATTATAAATTTAGATAAATTTATTTCTGGTAATTTTTTCAAAATATAACTAAAATTTCAATAACTTTAAAAATAAAGAAAGGAATTGTCTATAATGCGACTTTTTGGAGATTCCGGTGACGGAATCCAGCGGAAGAAATGAGGTTAAATCTTGATTGTTAGCAGTTAAAATGGTTTTTTAACTGCATATTTGGATTCAGCGCCCTGAAAAACCCCTGGGAGCCATCGATTGTGCAGAAACTAGCTATCAAACTTGGGATTCCAATGAATTGCTGCCGGATTTTGACCAGAAAAATCTGCCGGAAAGGCTTTCAAAAAGTCGCATTATAGACCACTGCGTATAGAAAAAGCATAATTGTTACGGAGTTGTCTATAATGCGACTTTTTGGAGATTCCGGTGACGGAATCCAGCGGAAGAAATGAGGTTAAATCTTGATTTTTAGCAGTTAAAATGGTTTTTTAACTGCATATTTGGATTCAGCGCCCTGAAAAACCCCTGGGAGCCATTGATTGTGCAGAAACTAGCTATCAAACTTGGGATTCCAATAAATTGCTGCCGGATTTTGACTGGAAAAATCCGCCAGAAACGCTTTCAAAAAGTCGCGTTATAGACTACTGCAATTGTTACTACCACTACAGGAGAGAGCACCTCTCTGAGTAATGAATTTCGCCCCCGCTTTCGTCGGTGCGGTGGAATTTTGGGCACAACGCGATATATGGCGGTAAATTCACTTCTATTTTTGTGAAAGCTCCGCGCCTCCAGAATTTATCATTGGTTTGGACTAGGCCCCACAGTATGCTTACAGTCTTTTGCTTTACGCGTTTACCCAATTTCGCCCCGCTTTCCTCCATACCGTGGATTTGTGGTCACTCCACAAATCGACTTTTCCTTTTTCGAAATATCCGCGTGTCCTGAATTCTTTATTGGAATTTGGGTCGACTGAGGACCTCCGAGTACGCCGAGAGTCTTTTATTTTATGGAATTGAGTCCCATATATCTCGATAGCCCCAGGATCGAGTCTCGACGGCCTATTTTGTTTAGACTCGTTTCTCTGCTCTGAGAAGAAGTTTGGGACGATGGCAGATAACCAGCGAGTGCACCCAAGGTTGGAAAATGTAGAGAAAAAGCAAGGGAAGTATCAAAACGAGAAGCCGAGCTCTCCGTTGGTTCCCAAGTCCACTCTTGCGTCTGGAAATGACCGGATCTATCCTCCTTCAGATGAGCAGGTGAGAATTCATTCGCCAAAAGATCAAGTCATACCAACACGACAGGTTCCCAGGTACCACTCACGGCCTCCCAAACGCCGGAACTCCTTTTGCCGCTGCTTGTGCTGCACCATTTGCTTTCTAGTTGTGCTTGTCGCAATCATCGCCATTGCCTGTGGCATTCTTTATTTGCTCTTCCAGCCGAGGATCCCCAAATACTCTGTTGACAGCATCCGGATCAGTAACTTCAGCATCAACGCCGACCTAAGCACAAATTGCCAGTTCGCTGTGAATGTAAGGGCCCGGAATCCAAACAAGAAGATCGGCATATATTATCTTGACAACAGCCATCTCGCTGTTTCGTACTCCGGCACGGAGGTCTGCACGGGCGCCCTGCCAGTATTCTACCAGGGCCACAAGAATACCACTTTGTTGGACGTAGCGCTCAGCGCGACCGGTGCTCGGCTCACCAGTGCCATTGTCTCCACGCTCAAAGAACAGCAGCAGAAGGCCAGCGTTCCCTTGAATTTGAAGGCCGACGTGCCCGTGAAGATAAAATTGGGGAAATTTAAGTCGATGAAGATTAAGGTCCGCGTGCAATGGGATCTGGTCGTTGACAGGCTTAATGGCAATGTCAAAGTTATTACTGAGAAGTCGAAAGTAAGAGTGAAGCTGTGAGGGTTGGGAAGCGAGATCAATCATGACGGGTTTTATCACGTGATCTCGAATGTAATTAAATTCATAATTAGTTGGGCGAGGATAGGGTTACAGT
Source organism: Pinus taeda (assembly GCA_000404065.3). Lineage (NCBI taxonomy): Eukaryota > Viridiplantae > Streptophyta > Pinopsida > Pinales > Pinaceae > Pinus > Pinus taeda. Next base: position 178,591 of record APFE031176545.1, read on the forward strand.
GTTTTCTGATTTGATCATTTGATGCGACGACTTCAGCTAGATTTTTAGATATACAGTTCTTGTTCATACTGCATATACCACATTAACGGCAGCACTGCTGGTGGCCTTTGTTTACATGTAGGCATTGGTCTATATATAGAAAATAATTGATTCTGTACTCTATATTGTTCTTTCTTTGTTTTTATGATGAATCGAAAAACGTTGTAATACAATGTCTAAAAATCGTTCGGAGCACTGAGTATTTTTTTTATTAGTTGCATTTTAAGGTCTTCTGTTATCGTTCGGATCACTGAGTAATTTTTTTATTAGCTGCATTTTGAGGTCTTCTGTCGTCCTAACTACTTTATAGTAAAGAAACAAGGGTATGTAGCTTGATTGCAGAAGGGAGATCTCATTCCCTATTTATATCGTCGTATCTTTTGATTTTTCCCTCATCCTCAGTGACAGAGGAGGCCAATTCAACTGCCTCGGCTGCTCAGTGACAGAGGAGGCCAATTCAATTGTCTAGGTGAGTCAGCGTTCCCCTCGGCCTGAAGTAGGAAAGGAGACCAATTTGGAGACCGAGGTTGTGTGGAAGGCTGCCGGAGGACGGATGCTGCTATCCGTTCCGTCAATGAATTTCCTCGCTGGGGTTTAGCCCCGGAATCAACTAGTCCAAGTCCAGGTTGCCTCACGGATTGTTTGACTTGCTGTGTCTGGGCTTTGTGGGAATGGCGTAGTATAATTTCGAGATGCAATGGTTTTCTTAAGAGTATTTTTCTGAGTTAATCTTCAAATTTTGAGTTTAATTTGTCAAATTACAGGTACATTTTGAATAGATTCGGAAGAAATTACAATTTGAATTAAGGAATATGTTCACTTTTAATTCTCATTCAATTGGCAAAGGCAACATTTTAGCTCAGCTATGTATATTTTGGCAAGTAGTTGTCTATAATGTAATTTTTTTTTGGAGATTTTGGGGCAGAATCTGGCGGAAGAAATTGAGGTTAAATCTTGATTTGTTGCAATTAAAATTGTTTTTAAACTGCATATTTGGATTCAGCACCTTGAAAAACCCTGGAACGCTTTGATTGTGCAGAAAATAGCTATCAAACTTGCAATTTCAATAAATTGCTACGGGATTTTGAACCAAAAAAACTTTCAAAAAATAGCATTATAGAAAACTGTTTTTGGCAAAGCCAACTGTTTCCGTCCACAGCGCTTGCGCTGATATCGAAACTTAAGCTTCTCCCCTGAATGACCGTTGACAATGGGTTGAGACACGCAGAGTGGTTTTTTTTCAGAAACTCCCTTAAGACAGCAGTTTCAAGAAACATACTGTCATATGTCGTTTTCTAATCTCTGATCGACCGGAATGCACCGTTTCAAGCGGTCACTTTGGATAGATATTAACAGCGTGGTCTATTTTGAAATTTCAAAATTTCTATTTAAAAAACAAATATATGGATGATGTAGATTTAAAAATGTGTTTAATATATAATTCAGTCTTTGAAATTAAGGATTTCTAAACTGTTTTTAGTTTCTGACTTCCATTAGTTTCTAATTTTAACTGACATCCACTCTCATCTAACATCCATTTTCAATATTGCAAATATTTAAATAAATATCCACCTTTATCAATTATTTAATTTTCAATTATAATAAAATTATGATTTTTTTTGTTGTTTTAATAATTTAATTATTTTATATATTAAAATAAAACTACACGTTATTATACAATAGTATTATCATACGATAACCTCATATTTTATTAATATAGTTCAATATTAAATGTTAACCTCCAATTTCATTATCAAAACTTTCGGATTTGAGGACTTTAAATACTTATTAATTTAAACAAATTCATACGCTATTGGTTGTGATTTTACTTGCACGAATCCGAAGATTTTCCAAAGCATAAAGGAGAATCAAGAACTCTGTAAAGTCATCGTCAAATAAAAATAGAAATCCAGAATTATTAAATCTCTAAAATTTGACTTTTATGTTCCTTTTGTGTCTAATAAAAATAGAAATCGAGAATTATTAAATCTCTCAAATTTGACTATTATGTTCATTTTGTGCAGATATGGGATGGTAGGGTTGGTTTTTTTTTTTTCAATAATTGTTTTTAAGTATATGTTGATAATAAGTTTATTCATATTTATTAATAATGGTGTTTAATTAAGTATGGAAGAGAAGTTGTAAATTAGTGTTTTGTCTTGTTTTATTTTGTGATTTACAATTCAATATAAAATAGATATCAAGTGTAAATGTTTAAGATTTAACCAATTTAATCTAATATCAAGTTTAAATATTTAACATTTAACAAATTTAATCTAATATCAACGCCAGCTTTAATTAAAATAAAATAAAATTTAAAAACTCTCCAGACTACTATAGAGAATCTATAATTCAAATTAATAAAAAAATAAAAAAATTAAATTAATAAACACCAAAAAAAAAAAAAAAAAAAAATTATTATAATTATTAATAAAATTTTTTACTACATATAATTACATAAATAAATAATAAAACAAGAAATAATATATTAAATAAAATGATCAAAAATTAAAATTATTTAACTAAAATAAATAGTCAATTTATCTTTATGAAACATTTTGAACTTACAGTTTTCACAATCCATGGCTTTTTTCTATGGTATTTTTCTCTAATCTATCCTATTAAAAATATATATATTATTTAATTAAAACAAAATAGTCAATTTACAGTGATGTACACATTTTGGCTCACCGTTTTTCACAACTCATGGTTTATTTCCCATGGTATTCTTTTGTAACATAGCCTATTTAAAGACATACAATTCAAATGAAGTTTCCACACTTAAAAATAATCCATTGTCAATTTGTCGTGCTAAATTTGAATCTTTTTGTGTGAGTCTTCCCTTACAAAACATCAAAGCTTTCAAAAAAAACATCACACTTTAATGATTTTGATTCATGTATTTATAGTTTTTATTTCTGAAAATTTATGCTTTATTAATCCAGCATAAATCTATCTTAACCCGAGATTTATCAAACTCCTAGAAGAATCAAATATTTCAACTTGTAAACCTTTCCTCAAATTTTACACTTAAAAAATGAAATTTATTATATAAATCTAAGATTAAAATAAATCTCCAAATATAAAAATAAAATAAAATCAATATAATTAAATATTAAATATTATCAACTCCTTTTCATAACTTATGGTTTTTCCATATTATTCTTAACCTATGCTTTTATCCTATAATATTCTTCGACCCTTAACACGGGATATGTTTATCCTTGTCGTGTGGAAATACACTTCCGAGAAAAATTAAGAAGAAACACCACGGTGAATTTGTTCACATTTCTCCAGGACCATGTTATGTTTACGCGTGTAGAGAGGCATCAAACATCCATTTTTTCTTTATGCTTTGTGCAGGTAGAGATGCATAACATTTCATTCAAAGCGCAAACTCACGAGATTACATTTTTCTTCCATTCAAAATAACACATATCCATTTCGTAATCATGGTGGGGAACCTTTAGAAAAAGAAGAAGTCGGGAAGATAAAAGAAGACTTTTTTTTTTAAATAAAGTGAAAAATAGACAGGGCTCTAAAAATTTTGTTAAAATTGAAATAATTTTAATGTTTTATTTATTTATTTATTTTTAAATAAATAGAAATATTTTTTTATATTTTTATACAAGTTAACCAAAACTTGGAAAAAAATGGAGATATTTCTGAGAAATAGAAATATTTATAACCAATTTTATTTTATTATAGTTTTTTACCATTTTGAAAAGTGAAACATATTAGGTAAAGGTTTTATATAGTTTCCCCTAATTACGAATTAATAGAATTGTGGAGTTATTTTTAAGAGTTTCAAATTAAAACTATCTTATTTTAGGATGAATTTAAATGTTTTATTTTTAAATTTTTTTGTAATATTAATTGAATTTATATTTGTAATAATTTGTAAAATTACAATTTTTATAAGTTAAATTGTATTGATAATAAATAACCATTTGTTATTATTGAGATGCATATCTCAATGAGAATACACAATTAACCAGAAATCTTCATGGTCATTAATTTATGAACTTTGAAAATCTACATGCAAAAATTAAATTGTATTTTTAAATTATAATATTGAAGTTAAGAAAGGTTTTCCACTACTATCCCCTAACCTTTTTGCCTTATCCATCACTAAGTTAAACTATTTAAATTTACAATAAATTGTTAATATTTAGCAATATTTTAAATGATGTTGGTTGAAAAATATATTTAAAATTACTTATCTTTATTAAATTTTTAACTTTCCAAAATTATGGTAAATTCGAAATGCTTCTCTAGTTTATTTTTGAATATAGAAATAAAATGTTAACAAATTTTCATTAATTATGCCATAAGGGGTTTCCTTTTGAGAAGAACTTCCCTCCAGCCCACTATCATCACTTTAGGCCTTTGGATTATATGTTAGATGATTGGAGGATGTTCAACCATTGGATCATCCTAGGCCAAGGTAGTTAGAAAGAATGGTCACCGGATGTAAGCATATGATTTATTGAAACTTTCAAGATGTAGGCATTTGGTTTATTAAAACTTTCACTTTCATTTTTGTTTTCATTTTTGTGATCTCTCGGATGAATGGAGAGTTGAGATTCTTGAAGCATAAGTTTTCTTTCAGAAAATGGAATTTTTATAGACATTTTGTTGATAGTTTTAATGCATAGTTGGTTGTCTTCATTGAAAAATAAACTTACCAGAGACACAAACAAAGTTTTTCTCTCCTCTGCTACAAATTTGCCTCTTGAAATTCAAAACTATTATCTTTTTGTGACTGAAAACAGTATACTTATACTATTTTTTTTAAATGAAGTCAGCTGAATGTGGCCTATTGTGGTCCATCTTGGATGAATGGAGATCCAAGGTTCTTGAAGCATAAATAAGTGGGCTGGAAGTGATTGGATCTGCGTGAAATTTTAGAGGTTGGGTAGGCATGGCACCCGCAAGCAAGACAGATAGGAAGGCGACCCTTGATGTGGTAGCCTGGATGTTTAATGTCAACACATCAATTGGGATTATTATGGTTAACAAAGCTCATGTTGTGGTTGGGATTATTATGGTTAACAAAGGTCTCATGACTTGATATGGCTTTACTTTGGTAGTCTTTCGTCCTGTAAATATCCTGCTCAACTTGATTTTTAAAAATTAAAAGTTTGACCAAAGGAAGTCATGTAATGACATCCAAAGCTAATTATGTTCATGTAGTGACATCAAATATCAATATGATCTTTAATAATTCTAATTCTAATCACGTAGCGACATCAAAGCTCAATCTGATCTTCAAAAATTAAAAAGTGGGGAGCTAAATAAAGTGTTGGGAATAATCCTTAATTAGTTATGTAAATTGCTAACAAATTAGTCAGTAGATTTTGTGTTCTCTGCAAAATTAGTGCAGCAAATTGTTAGGGTGGTCAGCAGATTTTGTGTTCTTTGCAAAATTAGTGCAACAAATTGTTAGGGTGGTCAGTGCTGGAAATTAGCTATAGTGTCAGTGGATTTATTTCAGAGTTGATTGATAAATTTTTAGTAATAATTTTACTATATAAGAATGTAGTTAATGGTTCAAATAATATATATGAGATTTGCAGCAGTTTTTAGCTCACACAGTAACTGTGTTTTATTTGTTTTGTGTGTGGTATCAGAGCACGTAAAATTGTTTTGGGTTAAAGTTGTATTGTTGTAATTTCACCAAAGTTAATCAGGTCGAATTCTAACCAGATGATAGTTCCAGAATTTGATGGGAACGATTATGATTATTGGTGCATTAAGATGCTAACCTTTTTTATTGGAAAATATTTGTGGGATATTGTTGAATCAAGATATGAAGAGCCAACTAATTGGAATCCCCTTACAACCAATGAAAGAACAACAAGAAAGGAAACAAGGAAGAAGAATGCTCAAGCTTTGTTTCTCATTCAGATAGCTCTTGATAAGAGTTTATTTCCAAGAATATCAGGAGAAAAAACTGCATAAGCTGCCTGGGAGACTCTACAAGAAGCTTACCAAGGTAGTGATCAAGTTAAGGTGGTTAAGCTTCAGACATTGAAGCAAGAGTTCGAGAATTTGAAGATGCAGGAAGTTGAAAATGTGAGTGACTATTGTGTGAGAGTCAAAGATGTGGTCAATAAAATGGCTACACTTGGAGAAACTGTAAGTAATGAAGTTTTAATTAAAAAAGTATTGAGATCTTTAACACATAGCTGGAATCATGTTGCAATAATCATGGAAGAAAGTAAGGATTTGACAAAACTACAGTTTGATGAATTGGTTGGATCTTTGATGTCTCATGAAGAAATATTGAAGGACACTTTTGAAGGTATAGAGATAGCTTTTTCCTCTAAATTACAAATTACAAAGAATGAAGATGCAAGTAGTAGCAGTACCAAAAGAAATCAAGGTCGAGGTAAATGGCAAAGCCAGAATTATTCAAGAGGTAGAGGAAGAGGTGGCTCAAGTGGAAGAGGTAGTTTCAGAGGAAGAGGTAGAGGTAGATTTGATGAGAGAAATGTTCAATGTTACTATTGTAACAGGTATGGCCACTTTGAAAGAGAATGCAGATTGAAAGAAGGTAAAAATGCTAATTATGCTCAAGAAAGTGGTGAGTATCCTCCAGATCACTTATTTTTATCTTATGCAAAAGGTGAAAATACTAATAAAGATGTTTGGTACCTAGATTCTATATGCTCTAACCATATGATAGGGAATGAGAAGTTGTTTTCAGCAAAGGATGGAAGTTTCAAATCCAAGATCCAACTCGGTGATGATAAATCATTGGAGGTTGCTACCAAAGGAGCTATGGAGGTCCAAACAAAAGAAGGTATAAAGAGTATTCATGACATTTATTATACTCCACAATTGAAGCATAATTTGTTGAGCGTTAGGCAGTTGTGTGAGAAAAATTATAAAGTAGTCTTTAAAAATAAGACATGTACCATCTTTGATAAGAATAAGGGAAATAGGGTGATCATTGTTGTGCCTATGACAAGAAATAGGATGTTTCCCTTGAGGTTTGATGAACATAACTGCAATCTTGCAAATATGGCTTATGAGGATTCAAGTTGGTTACGACATCCCAGGTATGGGCATTTAAATTTTTCAGAATTTGAAGTTTCTAACCTCACATGCATTAGTTTCTGGTTTGCCCAAGGTAGAAGAGCATAAGGAGGTTTGTGAATAATGTGCTAAAGGAAAGCATGCAAGGGAAAGGTTTCCAAAGGGCAGTGCATGGAGGGCTCATCACCCACTTCAACTTGTTCATTCAGACATATGTGGTCCTATGCAGACTAATAGTTTGGGTAAGTCATCATATTTCATCACTTTTATTGATGATTACTCACGAAATTGTTGGGTATAATTTTTGAAGGCCAAAAGTGAAGTCGTGGATACATTCAAGAAGTTCAAAGCCCTTGTAGAAAATGACAGAGGGTGCAAGATCAAATGTTTGCGGACTGACCGTGGAGGAGAATTTTGCTCAAAAACTTTCCAGAGTTATTTTGATATGAATGGCATCAGGAGGCAGCATGCTACAACATACACACCCCAACAGAATGGCATAACTGAAAGAAAAAAGCGTACTGTGGTTGAAATGGCAAGATGCATGCTACAAATTAAGGGATTGAGCAACTCTTATTGGGGAGGTGCAATTGCTACAGTAGTATACATCCTCAACCGTAGCCCCACCGGTGCACTGGAAAAGATGACTATCAAGCTTGGTATGGAAAAAGGCCTAATGTTAATCATTTCAAAGTTTTTGGTTGTTTGGCTTATGTGCATGTACCTGATCAAAATAGAAAAAAGTTAGATACAAAGAGTGAGTTATGTATTTTTATTAGGTATAGTGAGACAAGAAAGGCTTTTTAATATATAATCCTCTAAATAACCAGCTTATTGTCTCAAGAGATGTAATTTTTTATGAAGGGGGAGTTTATGGTCATTAAAAAGGCCATGTTGAGAAGACAAAATATGTTTTGAATGATGATATAATTGTTGATAATGATCATGAGCAGCCAACTAATGTTTCTGTAACTAGTGGCTTAACTCCACCAAGCAGCCCTTCATCAATTTCTTCAACATCAAGTTCAAGTCCAACTTCTTCTCCAAGTTCTACAAGGAAGGTAAGAAGATCGAGTGATATTTATCAGAGGAGTGCAAATCAAGCACATGAAGAAAGCTCAATAGGAGATAGTCAATTTTTCTTTATTAGCCAAGGCTGAATTTGAACCATCATGTTTTGAAGATGCATGTACTAATGAGGTTTGGATGCAATTCATGCAAGAAGAGATGGATTCCATACAAAGGAATGACACTTGGAAGTTGAGAGAGCTTCCACATGACAAGAAAAAGATTGGCACCAAATGGGTCTATAAGACTAAATATAACAGTGATGGGAGTGTTGAAAGACACAAAGCAAGATTAGTTGCTAAAGGATTCACATAGAAGTATGGAATTGATTATGAAGAGACATTTGCACCAGTAGCAAGACAGGAGACCGTTAGAATGTTGATTTCATTAGCAGCTCAGAAAAAGTGGAGCATACGTCATATGGACGTGAAAAGTTCCTTCTTGAATGGGTACTTAGAAGAGGAAGTATATGTGGAGCAGCCACAAGGCTTTGAAGTGGAAGGAAAGGAGAATAATGTCTACAAGTTGAAGAAGGCTTTGTATGGTCTCAAGCAAGCACCAGGAGCATGGCATGCAAGGATTGATGGATACTTTCAGGAAAATGGCTTCCAGAGAAGTAAGAGTGATCCTACCCTTTACTAAAAACAAGAAGGTATTGATATTCTAATCATAAGTTTGTATGTTGATGATCTATTGTATATGGGTAGTAGTTCTAGGATGAATGATAAATTCAAAGTTGCTATGATGAATGAATTTGAGATGAAAGATCTAGGCATCATGAAATATTTTTCTAGGAATGGAGGTTTATCAAAGTAAGGATGAGATTTTCATTTGTCAGACAAAGTATGCACATGATATGCTAAATAAATTTGATATGCTTGATTGTAATCCATCCCCTACTCCATGGAGAGGTGATATGTAGAGATGATGGCGCTAATTTAGTTGATGAGAAAACTTACAAAAGTATTGTGGGGAGCTTGATATTTCTAACCCACATAAGGCTTGATATTACATATTCAATTTCACTTGTTTCAAGGTATATGACAAATCCATTTGAAATACATATGAAGGCAGCCAAGAGGATTTTAAGGTATGTGAAAGGCACTCTAAATTTCGGTATTCATTACTACTCTTATGAAAAGTTCAATCTTGTTGGATTTAGTGATTCAGATTGGGGAGGTAGTCTTGATGACCGTAAGTCCACATCTGGAAATTGTTTCTCTTTTGGTTCTGGTTTGATTACATGGAGCTCAAAAAAACAAAGCATTGTTGCCCTCTCATCCACAGAAGCGAAGTATGTTGCAATTACCTCAGCAAGTACACAAGCTCTTTGGCTCAGAAAATTTTTGGAAGAAATTGGAGAAAAACAAATTCAGCCTACAGTAATTTATTGTGATAATGTAAGTGCCATCAAGTTAGCAAAGAATCCAATTCATCACAGCAGGACAAAGCATTTTGACTTGAAATATCACTTCATTAGAGATTTGGTGCAGAAGAAGGATATTGAATTGAAGCATATAAATACTTAGCATAAACTAACAAATATCTTCACCAGAGCAGTTGCAAAAGATCAGTTTTTGGCACTACGAGATAAGATAGTAAATCCTCATTAATCATTAAGGGGGGTGTTGGGAATAATGCTTAATTAGTTATGTAAATCGCTGATAAATTAGTCAGCAGATTTTGTGTTCTCTGCAAAATTAGTGCAGCAAATTGTTAGGGTGGTTAGCATTGGAAATTAGCTGTAGTGTTAGTAGATTTATTTCAGAGTTGATTGATAAACATTTTAGTAATAATTTTACTAAATAAGAATGTAGTTAATGGTTCAAATAATATCTATGAGATTTGCAGTAGGTTTTAGCTCACGCAGTAACTGTGTTTTATTTGTTTTATTTTTTTATATGTATTTTTCTTCATAGTATTGTTGGCTTATCAGCTGGCTAAAAATAAGTCATTTCATATTCTACATAAAGGAGGAATTTTTTTTTTCTCTGAAAATGCAAGCCAATCCAAAGCTCAATCTAACATTTTGAAAACGTTGAGGAACAAAGAAAATATTTTCTTATACTGGGATCTCCAACTGGCCCTTCAACACTGACTTGGAGAAAATGAGAGTTCAATAAATGAAATAAGAACTTTAAAATAAGATAAATACAAGGCATATAATGCAGTGCAATACGCGAGGATCTCATAAGCTTGCTATCATTTGTCGAGTATCTTTATTTTGTGAGGGTTGTAGTTTCAAAACATTTATAGTTTATTTATTATTTATTATGTATGTAGTGTATTTACTTAAGTTACATTTAAGTAGTATATATTTTTGTGTATATCTAATTATATATTATTTTAATTTAATTTATATAATATTGAATGTATTATTAAGAAATATTTATTTTTATTATTTAAATTTTAAAATGTTTTTATATATTAATATTAGTATTTAAAATATTTATTTATATTTTATTAAATATATGTTGCAATTAAAATAATTAAACGGACTAATAATTATATTTTAAAACTTGACAACTTATTAATTATATTTCAAATTTCAATAACCCATATACTAACACAACCACACTTATATTAATAATATAAATGTGATTGATAAATTTAAATAAACTTATATCAACAAATATCAATATTATTAATAATGCAATATTATATTTAATATTATTATTTATAATGTTACTAATATTATTAATATTGCATATTAATATTAATATTAATATTAATAATATTATATAATAATAAATAAATATAGATTAATGACTAGAAAATTAAAAATAATTTTAGAAGTAAATAATATCACACATACAAACATTATAAATTTATAATATTATTAATATTATTATTAATAATATTAATAATATTACATATTAATAATATTATATAATAATAAATTAATAACAATATAAAATAATTTTAAAAAATAAATAATAGCATACATAAGTAAATATCTTAAGAGCCCTAAGGGTTAGCCCAATCGGTCAAGATGGGGCCTTCCAGATGGGAGGTCACAGGATCAATTCCTGAAAGCTATTGGGGTTAGGCCTTGCAGTAGGTCGCAGGGTGTCAAGCCCATATTTTCACCCGTTGACTGAAGGTGTCTGTGAACCACGCGCCAAAAAAAAAAAAGTAAATATCATAAAAAATAATTAAACACAATTTAATAAACCTAAGGAAATAATAAACATAAGGGATTAATACTACAAACCTAAGGCATTATAAGCCCAAGGGAGTAATACTAAACCTTAAGATAAATACTATAAACGAGACAATCTTTGTCACAATGCAACATTGAACCATGCTTGACCATGGTTGATTTTCATATTGAGACAATCTTTGTTACAATGCAGCATTTGACCATGGTTGGTTATGATTTACCATGGTTGATCGTGGTTGGCTATGATTGATGATGGTTGACCATGATTGATATTATAAACCCAAGGGAATAATAAGCCCAAGGGATTGATATTATAAGACCAAGGGATTAATGCTAAAACCCCAAGGGATTATGAACCAAAGAGAATAATATTAAATCCAGGAGACTAATATTATAAACCCAAGGTGTATAAACCTCAAGATAAATATTGTAAACACTAAAATAAACATGGTTAACAATGGTTGATTTTCATATAGAGACAATCTTTATCACAATGTGATGTTAGATCACAGTTGACCATGATTAATATTATAAACCCAAGGGATTGATATTATAAATACAAGGGAATAATAAACCTAAGGGATTATGAACCCAAGGGAATAATATTAAACACAAGGGACTAATATTATAAACCTAAGGTATATAAACCCTAAGATAAAATATTATAAACACTAAAATAAACATGGTTGACCATGGTTGATTGTGTTATTGAGGAAATCCTTATAACAATGTGACATTGGACCATGGTTGATCATGGATGTTTTGCACATCGAGACAATCTTTGTCACAATGCAACATTCGACCATGATTAACCATGGTTGACCATGACTGATATTACAAACTCAAGGGAATAATAAAACCAAGAGATTGATATTATAAACATAAGGGAATAATAAACCCAAGGGATTAATACTAAAACCCCAAGGGATTATGAACCCAAGGGAATAATATTAAACCAAGGGGACTAATATTATAAACCTATGGTATATAAACCCTTAGATAAATACTATAAACCCTAAAATAAAAATGGTTGAACATGTTTGATTTTCATATTGAGACAATCCTTATTACAATGTGACGATGGACCAAGGTTGACCGTGGATGTTTTCATATCGAGACAATCTTTGTCACAATGCAACATTGGACCATGGTTGACCATGGATGTTTTTCATATCGAGACAATCTTTGTCAGAATGTGATGTTCGACTATGATTGACCATGGTTGACCATGTTTGATTCTATAAAACATGGTTGACCATGATCAACCATGGATGACCACAGTTAACCATGATTGTCCAAGATTTTCACATGGAGACAATTTTTGTCACAATGCGACATTTGACCATGGTTGCCTATGACTGACCATGATTGATCATGGTCAACCATGGTTCTGTCCCTCGAAAATTATAAACCATAGGACTAATATTGAAAATTATAAACCATAGTACTAAACATGGTTGACTATTGTTGGTTTTCATATTAAGACAATCCTTATCACAATGCGTCGATGGACCATGGTTGACGATGGTTGACCATGGATATTTTTCATATTGAGACAATCTTTGTCACAATGCAATGTTGGACCATGGTTGACCATGGATATTTTTCATATCAAGACAATCTTTATCACAATGTGACATGCGACCATGATTGACCATTATTGAACATGGTTGACCATGTTTGATTCTATAAAACATGGTTGACCATGATTGTCCATGATTTTGCATGATTTTCACAAGGATATAATCATAATGTGACATTTGATCATAGTTGATCATGGTTAAGCATGGTTGAGCATGATTGAGCATGATTGATATTATAAACCCAAGGGAATAATAAACCTAAGGGATTGATATTATAAACTAATGGGAATAATAAACCCAAGGGATTTATACTAAAACCCCAAAAGATTATGAAACCAAGCAAATAATATTAAACCCAAGGGACTAATATTATAAACCCAATGTATATAGACCCTAATATAAATATTATAAACACTAAAATAAACATGGTTGACCATGGTTGATTTTCAAATTAACACAATCCTTGTCACAATGTGTTAAAATTAGCAACTAGGGCCAAACTCCATGTGGGTCATCTTATTTATGGCAACTGGTATTTTTATTGGATCCCTCTCATCGAGAGGTGTAGGATTTATCTAAAGATCATCAAATTCTGTCAAGTATTCACGGAGTTATGAAATTATTATCAAGACAGCCAGCAACTTGAGTAGGCTCAAAAGCCCAATAGATGTGTCTATTCATCACCTACGTTTTTGGTATAAATAGGTGAGGACTTGAAGTCATTTAGTACAAGACATACTTTGCATGTGTGGTCTCCTCCTCTCCAAGTTTTGGGTTTTGGTAAAGGAGAGACACAATGAAGATATGTTGGCCTAGAGGTTATGCCCTAGCCGCAGGCTTATGAGTCTGTTCATACGCTATTCATGATGACCTCTTATATGCAGTTCTTGGAGACTCTATACACAATCTTAGGACTCATCTATACACAACCATGGAATCATCTATGCGCAGTTATGTAGCCATGAAATCATCTATACAAAGTCATAAAGACTCATCTATATGTAGGCATGGAAACATCGAAACGTGGGTCATGAACCAATGCAGTGATGAATACTAATCCAACAACGAAGACTCTACACGTTGTTGTGAATACGCAAGTCATACACAACAATGGAGACCCTATACACAGTCACTCTATAGGCAAGTCATATGCAGCAATGGAGACCCTATACAGCAATGGGGACCCTATACTCAGTCATATGTAGTTCATGGAGACTCTTATGCACAGGTCGTAGAGACACTTATACGCTAGTAATAACACATTGTTGTAGGTGACAGCGTAGCCTATTCAAGGATTGTTTGGGCATGATAGGACTGTGTGCAAGGAAGTTGATGACAGCATGTTTGTGTTGAGGGTACTGGAACTATAGCCTAGCTGCTTTGCTAGGTTGCAAGCCATAACAAGCAGCTAAGGCTGATATGTATATGAACTAAATAATGAAGCAACAGAAGGATAGCAAGGGAAGCATGATGTATGACATCATGGGTAGCATGATGTATGAGATTATGGGCAACATGATGTATGAGATCATGAGCAGCATGATGTATGGGTAGCATTATGAGCAGCATGATGATATGAGCATGGGCAGTATAATGATGCATGATGATATGAGCATGGGAAACATGATGATGGGCAGCTTGATGATGAATAAGACCATGGAAGATGCAGCATGAAGATGAGAGTAACTCTGTCATCAAGGTTCAACACATGCAGTAGTACAGCATGGTGTCAACACGGTTATGTGCAGTAAATGGCTAAGATGCAGCACTATGATAGGTGAAGGAGTCACCTTAGAGAATCAGTTGAAGCAATATGTCTTCAACTGATCTCTGCAGTTATCAAAAGTCAAAGTGTTGACTTCTATTGTCAATGTACTATCTCTCTGACTTTCTTTGCTAAACTTTAAAGAACATAAAAGAAGAATTAATCAAGGGTTTCCCCACATTGTAGGGTTTGTCCCTGGCTAGCGCCACATCTTGTGTCCTCTTGTCTTAGCTTGTCTTCTACGATTTATATTTATGTTCTATATGCAGTTTACTTTAATTCTGATGTGATTGCTAATCTGGAAAAGATATTGGAAAATTAAAATAAATTTCTCTAGCATAGAACATACCTAAACTTAACATGGTATCAGAGTTGAGGTGAAGACAATGCCCAAGCAAGAGTGAAATAGCAATCACCAAAGACATTTGGGACAAGACAAAAGGATCAATGGGTTCCTCCTAATTCACCCTGGGTGAATTCGAAGCAAAGAATATTATCAGAATGGCACAGCGGAAGGTTCTGATGGCCTACCTAAAGATCACTTCATTGGGAAGTTCGGATCTAAGGGTGGAAGGAAAGACAGATGCCTTGGTTACAATAAGTTCGGTCATTATGTGAAGGAGTGTCTGAATGGCAAAGACACTTCTCTTAATGAAGATAAACAAATCATTCCAGGGTCAAGGGAATGACAAATAATATAGTTCATCAAGGAGAAATGGTCGACTCTTCAAAGAAAGAAAGGAACCCCAGGTATGAAGAATCAAATCTTGTTTCTGATAAGATAAAGAAGTGTTATCTTGTATTGGCCCTCTCCTTCAGATTTTTTGGGAATCTGGCTTATTGATTGTAGTGCCTCAAGGCACTTCATCGGATAGATGGGTGCACTGTCTAATTTGGTAGAGATGGAAACAATCGTGGAATTATAATTGGAGTCGATGCCACCTATCCCGGAAAGGGTGTAGGGAATGTTACCCCTCAATTGAATGAGGGTAACTCGATTCATTTATAGAATCTCTTTTGTTTACCTGATTGCAAGAAGAACCTGATGTCCATTTTAGCAATGGAAGTCAAAGGTTACAGGGTGGCACTCATCGATGGAAAGGTACATGTTTGAAAATAGATTTTTCAAAGATGTTTTTGAGTTCATGGTTGTATCAAGTTGCAGGAAGTCCACTGGGAACCATGTCCATTGACACAGCACCAGAGGTCTATGAGTCAGATGGTGATAGGGATGCCTAAATTCAAAAAGAGCATGAAGGTACATGTCTGAAATGTACCAAAGGAAAATATTATGAGGGGGTCCATTCCCCTCATGCAGCAGGTCCACAGGTTTGGAACAACCCGAGGAATTTGAGATTCATGATCAGGAATCTCATGTATACAGGTGAAAGAAAGCCCTCTATGGCTTGAAGCAAAACACCTCAGGTGTAGTGTGAGAGGATTGACAGCTGTCTGATGAAGCTGAGATTCACTAGGAGTGAAATCGATCTAAACCATTACCTGAAGGTTGTGGATGATAGACCTCTCATACCAGAACCTAAGTCTAACAAGTGCAAACCCTCTCACTTGTAGGAGACAGAGGGAGTTGGATTCTGAATGTGGAAAGATAAACTGCAAGCCTATGACTACCTCGAGGATCTTAACTTTCAAAAGTTACATGGTAGTGATGTCGGACCAGATTTGGGAAATGCCTCTAAGTTTCATAAACTCATTTGTGTTGATGTTCTTGGTGAACCTCCATTCGGACATATGGTTTGCAGTTAGCATGGTGAGCTCATATTTGATTGGGCTTCACTAAATTGGTGCTTAGAATCTTTTGAGATGTCTTCAGGGCACAATCTCTCATAGATTGAGATACACTGCCTGGAATACTTCAAATTTTGAGTGGGCAGGTAGTGTGAAGGATCACTATAGCACTTTTCAGTGCTGGTTCTCCTTGGGATCTGCTTCGATATCCTCGATGAGTAGGAAGCAGAAGTCAGTGGCTTTGAGCACCACCGAGGCAGAGTATACTGCTGATAGCATGGCTACCTGAGAGGCAATCTGGTTACGAAAGCTCTTTAGTGAGCTGTTTGGATACCACTATGTAGAAGGATGATTAGTTCCCCTGTGAGGTCTAGGTGATGTGTTCTCCATGGCGACAATGTATCAGGATGACTAGTTCTCCTGTGAGGTTTGGATGATGTGTTCTCCATGATGATTATTTAGTAGATTAGTTCTCCTGTGAGGTCTGGATGATGTGTTCTCCATGAGGATTATGTAGCAGGATGATTAGCTCTCTTGTGAGGCCTAGATGATGCATTCTCCATGGCAATTGTGTAGCGGGATGATTAGTTCTCCTGTGAGGACAGGATTGATTAAGGCATCCTACCCATGTAGTCTGGGACTCATGGGAAGTACCTCTCATATGATCAATGAGCAGGGAAATGAGGATAGGGACCATAGTAGTATCGATGGATGCATCGATGTATCTACCATACTCCCTGTGCTAGGATGGCCTTCATTGATCTGGAATCAATGATATTGGTTTGGGACCAGTTGTAGGAGTTGTACCTACTATGACGCTGACTTCGGGTTGGTTGAGACTGGTCTGGGACCAGTGGTACATACTTTGAGAATGACTTCGGGTCAGTGTAGGACTGGTATGGGACCAATGAGAGTGGTACGTACTATGACGTTGACTTCAGGTTAGTTGAGACTAGTCTAGGACCAGTGGTAGACACTCTGAGACTAATGATACTGGTATGGGACCAATGGTAGGAGTGGTACCCCCTATGACGCTGACTTTGGGTCGATTGAGACTGGTCTAGGACTAGTGGTATGCACTCTGAGACTGACTTCGGGTCAGTGGAGAATGGTATAAGACATTCTCGATCAATGCTTCTTCTTCATGGTTCAACTGAGCCAAGCTGAGCAGAGCCAGCAGAGCTAAGCACAGCTGAGCATAGCAGAGTAGAGCCAGCAGAGCAAAGACAACAGAGCTGAGCAGAGCTAGTAGAGCTAGCGAAGCTGAGCAGAGCTAAGCAAAGCAGTGCAGGGCACTAATGGCAGAGACAGTACAGTCGGACATATGGATCATCAGATGGAGTTCTCCCTAGTTGAGAGGGAGTGTTAAAATTGGCAACTAGGGCCAAACTCCATGTGGGTCATATTATTTATGGCAACTGATATTTTTATTGGATCCCTCTCATCGAGAGGTGTAGGATTGATCTAAAGATCATCCGATTCCGTCAAGTATTCATGGAGTTACGAATTTATTTTGATTATGAAATTATTATCAAGTCGACCAGCAACTTGAGTAGGCTCAGAAGCCCAATAGATGTGTCTATTCATCACCTACGTTTTTGGTATAAATAGGTGAGGACTTGAAGTCATTTAGTACAAGACATACTCTTCATGTGTGGTCTCCTCCTCTCCACGTTTTAGGTTTTGTAAAGGAGAGACACAATGAAGATACGGTGGCCTCAAGGTTATGCCCTCGCTGCAGTAAGCCACAGGCTTATGAGTCTGTTCATACGCTATTCATGATGACCTCTTATATGCAGTTCTTGGAGACTCTATACACAGTCGTAAGACTCATCTATATGCAACCATGGAATCATCTATACACAGTTACGCAGCCATGAAATCATCTATACACAGTCATAAAGACTCATCTACATGCAGCCATGGAAACATCGAAATGCAGTCATGAAGACTAATCCAACAACGAAGACTCTACACATTGTTATGAATACGCAAGTGATACGCAACAATGGAGAGCCTATACGCAATCACTCTATACGCAATTCATACGCAGCAATGGAGACCCTATACAGCAATGGGAACCCTATACACAGTCACTCTATACAAAATCATACGCAGCTCATGGAGACTCTTATGCACAGGTCGTAGAGACACTTATACGCTGGTAATAACACATTGTTGTAGCTGACAGCGTAGCCTATTCAATGATTATTTGGGCATGATAGGACTGTGTGCAAGGAAGCTGATGACAACATGTTTGTGGAGAGGATACTGGAACTATAGCCTAGCTACTTTGCTAGGCTGCAAGCCATAGCAAGCAGCTAAGGCTTATATGTATATGAACTAAATAATGAAGCAACTAAGGCGGATATGTATATGAACTAAATAATGAAGCAACAAAAGGATAGCAAGGGCAGCATGGTGTATGATATCATGGGCAACATGATGTATGAGATTATGGGTAACATGATGTATGAGATCATGAGCAGCATGATGATATGAGCATGGGCAGTATAATGATGCATGATGATATGAGCATGGGCAACATGATGATGAATGAGATCATGAGCATGGGCAGCTTGATGATGAATAAGACCATGGAAGATGCAGCATGATGAGCAACATGAAGATGAAAGCAGCTCAGTCATCAAGGTTCAAAACATGTGATAATACAACATGGTGTCACAGGGTTATGTGCAGCAAATGGACAAGATGCAGCACTATGATAGGTGAAGGAGTCACCTTAGAGAATCAGTTGAAGCAATATGTCTTCAACTGATCTTTGCAGATATCAAAAGTCAAAGTGTTGACTTCTATTGTAAATGTACTATCTCTCTCACTTTCTCTACTGAACTTTGAAGAACATAAAAGAAGAATTGATCAAGGGTTTCCCCACATTGTGGGGTTTGTCCCTGGCTAGCACCACATCTTGTGTCCTCTTGTCTTGGCTTGTCTTCTGCGATTTATATTTATATTCTATATGCAACTTACTTTAATGCTGATGTGATTGCTAATATGGAAAAGATATTGGAAAATTAAAATAAATTGCTCTAGCATAGAACATACCTAAACTTAACACAATGCGACATTCAATGATGGTTGACCATGGTTAGCTATGATTGACAATAGTTAACCATGACTGATACTATAAACCTAAGAGAATAATAAACCCAAGTGATTGATATTATAAACCAAAGAAAATAATAAATCTAAGGGATTAATGCCAAAACCCCAAGGGATTATGAACCCATGACAGTAATATTAAATCCAAGGGACTAATATTACAAACCCAAGGTATATAAACCCTAAGATAAATATTATAAACACTAAAATAAACATGGTTGACCATGGTTGATTTTTATATTGAGATAATCCTTGTCACATTGCAACATTCAAACATGGTTGACCATGGTTGGCTATGATTAATGATGGTTGACCATGATTGATATTATAAACCTAAGGGAATAATAAACCCAAGGGATTGATTCTATAAAACATGGTTGACCATGATCAATCATGGCTGACCATGATTGTCCATGATTTTCACATGGAGACAATTTTTGTCACAATGTAACAATTGACCATGGTTGACCATGGTTAACCATGGTTGACTATGATTGACCATGATTGACCATGATTGATATTATAAACCCAAGGAGTTGATATTATAAACGCAAGGGATTACTACTAAAACCCCAAGGGATTATGAAAGCAAGGGAATAATATTAAACCCAAGGAACTAATATTATAAACCCAAGTTATATAAAACCTAAGATAAATACTATAAACACTAAAATCAACATGGTTGACCATCATGGTTAATTTTCATACTGAGACGATCCTTGTCAACATGCGACATTCAACCATAGTTGACCATGGATGGTTACAATTAACAATAGTTGACCATGATCGATAATATAAACCTAAGAGAATAATAAACTTAATCTCTTTTCACATTTTGTATATATAAATGTCAAGGTTCATCGTAATTTCGAACTTAAAAATTAAGTAAAAAATTGTAGGTAGAGGGATTTGATGTCTTCAGATACTTGATAAATCCAAAGTTAAGACGAATTTATTGCTGCCAAATATTTCAATTTAATTTTTCTCCCTTTATAAGTAAAGCATTTGAATAGTGTTGTGAAAAAAATCGATACAATTAACACATAACATTTAAAAATGATTTTAATGTTTAAGATATATAAATTGTTTTAATGTTCACATAACAATTACGCAATTGATTTATATTTTATACACTTCGACTAATACACCATAGTCTCAACTCCGATCACATATCTCAAATATATACGGATATTATATTGAGGCTCTTGATTTAGCTTAATTAAAAAAATTATTAATTATTGTCTATCCAATAATTAATTATAATGTTGCAAATGAATTTTATGAATTTTCTTTGTCCACATGGGGTAGCTCAAGCGGCAACGGCCGTGGAAATGAAGTCTCACCGAACCGGAAGTCTTGGGTTCAAATCTTGGGCTACCCTTCCCCCGTTGAAGGGTACTTAATGGACATGTAAATCGGAGAGTCCTGCCCCAGCCTACAAAAAAAAAAATAATAATAAAAATATTATGAATTTTCTTTATTACTTTGAAGTTACTTAAAATGTATGTATATCCTGAAATTATTTATTAATATGTGCTATCTTGTAATGAGATTTTTTAATATAACCAAAAGTAGAAAAGAAATGATGCGATGTACTATCTAACCTCTAAAGTATACATGTCCTCCATTAGTAAATTTATCTATTCATCCCCTTTTTTCATTAAAAGCGAAATTAACTTTTTATACTTATTATGATTTTTAAAAATTGTGATGTAATTTATATTTAAAATATTTATTTTAATTATCTTAAAATAAAATTTATGCAACGCTTGAAAGGTAATAAATTAAATAATAAATATCTTATACTTATTTCATATGCAACCATATTTTAAATTTATATTATATCAAATTAAAAATATAATTAAAATTTACAATATTAAATTTAATATTGTAAAATGATACTTATCAACTAAATAACATATATTCCTTTGATAAATAATAAATTACAAAATTACACTTAATTAACAGCGTTTAAAACATACATAACTTATTTACAATATCATCCATCTCGAAATAACATTGTTTTCCAGCCAACGGCACTAGCAATAGTCCGAAAACAATGGACGAATGCAACGGCCCACCGACGATGGAATCCGAAAAACACTCTCCGCAAAGTTGACCCGTCTATTAGACAAAGTCTGCTTCAGACAAGGCATATTCCTCGTATATTCGCTCTCCATAAAATATGTCCGTAGATTATTAAGTTGACACAAAAGTCAATAATTTTTTTTGCACTCAAAGTTGATGATGATGATTGATGGTTAACATCCACCACCGAGACTAGACATTAGTCTATCCGCAAATTAGAGAGAAGATTCATATAAATAACTCTAAATTATATACAAGATTGAAGATTTGAAGATTTTAAATTTTTATTTTATGCATTTTAAAATTGCTTTAATAAAGGTATATTTCTTGTTTCTATATGTATTGATAGGAACACAATTTTATTTTACATTTTATTTAGATCATTAAAAAAGTTATGTCTTTTATTTAAGTTAATTATCCAAATTTAAATTTATTAATTAATATTTTAATTAGATTAATGAAATTAATTAATTTTTTATATAATTAAAGTAAATCAATGGTTAAATTTGAAAAAAAAAAAGAATAATTTAAATTAAAAAACAAATTAGTGTTAATTATCAAAAATTTTAAATTTACTTATTAAGAAAGTAAGACATTGCTAAATTATTAGAAATAAATTTTTGGATGTGAAATTGTCGGTTCAACTCCCCACTTGGATTGGGTTCATTTATTGGACATGATGAAGATGTAGTTCTGCCCAGCTTACAAAAAAAATGTATTAATTCTTATCTTATAGAGGGAAAAAAATAGCCTAGCCACATTCAAATTTAGAAACCATTTTTAATATGAAAGTATTTTCCTTATTCAATTTGTTTTGCAAAATATTTAAGTAGTTGAATATTTCTTTTAATGATTGTTGTATTCATGTAAAAGCTTTCTCCTTTTTAAGTTGGTGGTAATGATGGCATGGTATATATTTATTTATTTGTAGCAGTGTACTGAATTTTACATATGTTGGAATTGTTGAATTTAAGTAGTAAATAATTTTATTTATATCTAATTATATATTATCTTCAAATTAAATTTATATAATATTGAAATGTCTATTATTAACATTCAAATTTTAGATTGTTTCTTCTATACTAATGTCATTATTCAAAATATTTATTTAATAGTTTATTAAACATATCTTACAATTAAAACAACTCAACCCACCAATAATTATATTCCAAATCCCACAACTTACTAATTATATTTCAACTCTCAATAACCCACATATTATAGAGAAGATTTATATAAATAACTACGTAAATTATAGAAGATTCATATAAGTATCTATGTTGATCATCTTAAGGATATTTTTAATTTTCTTTTCATGCATTTTAAAATTGTCATGATAAGAGTACATTTCTTATGTACACATGTACTGATAGGAACATAATTTCATTTTACATTTTTAATTAAGGCCATTAAAGAGGTTAATGTCTTTTATTTAAATTAATTATCCAAAACCTCAATTTTATTAATTAATATTTTTAATTTAGATTATGAAACTAATTAATAATTTTTTAAGTCTATTTAAAAAAGTCAATTTTTATCATTTAATTTTTAAAAATATTTAAAAAAAAAATAGTGTTGTTATAAAAAAAAATTAAATTTATTATAAAATGTAAGACATTGTGAAATTAATAAAAATAATTTGTGTATTAATTCCCATTTTATGGAGGAAAAAAAAAAGACTTTAGCCACTTTTAGATTTGGTTATTAGTAATTGTATAATTTTTTACATAGAAACCATTTTCTAAAGCCATTTTTAATATGAAAGTATTTTCCTTATTCAATTTGTCTTGCAAAATATTTAAGTGGTCGGATATTTTTTATAATGATTGTTGTATTCTTGTAAGAGCTTTCTTTCTTTTAAGTTGGTAGTGATGATAACATGGTAAAAAGATTTCCCTTAGTGAATCTATGATATAGAACATTATTCATGGTATATCGTAGAATACTTTAGTTTCATTATTTATATATTGAAAAACACTTCTTAATATATTTTTCCAATTTCAAAATTTCTTTTTATATTATTGAATAGTTCTTTTTTCACAGAATTCCATTCCTTTCTCATAATCACCAAAAATAACCCGAATTGACATTTTACTAAAAATCCTATTAATGTATTTTTTCTTAATATTTTTAACACTAATTTTTTCTATCTCTAATAAAAATATAAGACATAACTACTATAATCTTGGAAATAAAATAAAAGAAAGAAAAAAAAAAAAAAAAATTTACATTGAAATTCAAACATAGATATGTCACTATATTAATATAGCCTTGGGGTTCAAGGGTAGACTTTATATTATTTTTACCCATTTATTTGGTCTAAGTATTAATATAGCTTTGGGGTTTAAAGGCAGACTTTATATTATTTTTACCCAATTTATTTAGTCTAAGACATGGTCATGCATGTAAACAAGATTTTATGTATATAGATATTCTATTTGTACACTTGAAAAAGGTGAACCATCTCAAATCATGACTTTTGCTTTAAATTTATGATCTTTCAAATGACATTATATTATGGTTTTTTATATATTAATATAAATATTAATTTTTATTAAATCAAATGTATGTATTAATTTTACGGTACAAGGAATGCATTAAAATACAAATAAAAATATCATAATTTCTAGTTAGTGTTAGAAATTTTTAAGGGCTACTTTTAAGACTTAGCAAATGTTGATGAATCCTCAATTTCAATATGTAATTTTTCCATATATCTACATTTTTCTCTTGAAAATTTTTAATAAGACTAAGACTCCATAATAGTATTTAATACAAGGTTAAGATATTTTCTATCATGTTGAAGTAAAGTGTTTTACAAAGGACATGAGGGGTCTTGTCTATATAGCTAAGCAAATTCCCTACTAATAAATACTATCATAACTACGTAAAATTGGGTTGATATATTTCTTATACCTAAAAGTATTAACTAGACTTTTACTAAACATTTTAAACACTCGTTACATTTGCAAAGCTTGAAAACATAGAACTCAAAAAGCTCAAAAATCTCATGAGGAAAGTGGTTAACAAACCACTAAAGTAGTGATAGAGGTTATTGAGAATCTGTAGTAAGCTCATCAATTACTATCAAAGAATTTTTATGTAAGACAAACACCTCGTTTCCATGTAGAGGATATCATCCAATTTAATTTTATCAGATTGAAGAATTTCTAATTTCAGAGTGATTTTTTACTTGTTTTTTGTACAAAGAATTAAGCTTGAACCCTTTTCTTTGATGCAAAATTCTGATATATATACATTTTTGTGAGACAGAAAGGGAGTTTGACTGATTTTCATTGATTTCTATTCTAGCTCACAACACTACTCATATTTTGGGGGAATCAGAAGAAAGACATCATCAAATAATACGCGGACACCATTACACACTACCAAGAATGGCATCACTTCGTCACTGAGGATCATGGAGAGGAGGTTTATGAGTTGGTCTTTCCACAACCGTCCAAGTCTTAGTGTTGTCTTGTCTAGCTAACTCAAGCCAATTTTGCCCCACATGGCTATATGTGGAAAATGTATCATTTTTGTAAACATGATGCAAAGTGAAATTCCAAGTGTCATTAGTGGAGTACAAACAATCATATGTAATATAAAGAGTTATTTAATGAAGTTGAAGAGTCATGAGGGTAGTCCAAAAGTCAGAAAGGGGAATGCCAAGCATCACCCTACCCTTTGTTATAAATAGAACCTCATAACTCATAGACCAGGCTTTTGGGAGCCAAGCTTTTGCTAGGCATTGCTTAGAGAGGGCTTGGAGTGTATTGTGACAAGCCTTGGCTTCTCCACTATTGGGGTTAGTGGCTGTCATAGTTGTATGTATGGATGGAACTTTCACTTTATATAATATGATAGAGCTAGCACGTTTCATGCATATGTTGTTATTGTAGTTCGACTATTATTGTAATGCCCCACTTAAATCTTATCCTACAAATTTTGTTAATGTTTACATTATCTAAAAATATTGAGAAATATAGGTCTAAAATAAAATTCATGATTTCCATTATTTAAATTCTCCACTTACCTTCTCAAATTGAATATTGGGTAGAATTTGGTCTCCTTCCATTATTTCAAAATGCATGTATTCATTTCACATTACCCAATGTACCCTCACATTTATTAAGGAGAAGACATGGTCCTCTCCATGTAATTACATTTCACATTCCCTAATGCACCCTCACATTTATTAGGGAGAAGACATAGTCCTCTCCAACTCATTATCAATATATATATATTCATTTCACATTACCCAATGTACCCTCACATATACTAAGGAGTAGACATGGTCCTCTCCATGTAATTACATCTCACATTTCCAAATGTACTCCTAGCTTACTTGGGAGAAGAGAAGTCAACTATAGGGATGGGTGAGAAGTGAATGACATTAATGAGAGGTGGTTGAGATGGAGAAGGGAAGGAGGGTATAAAAAGGGAAGGGGGAAGGGAGAAAGGGGGAGTTTTTGGGGAGGTTTTGCTTTTGATTGTGGGGGTTGGTTGTGATTGTTTGGACTTGTTATGATTTTGGGGAGACCTTGGAAACCTATGGAGGTTTCTTGGGTTTGAGAGGAGGAAAGTATTGTTATCTGGTTTGCACATTCTTCTTGAGGACACACTATATCTGGTTGGACTTGGGCACGGAGGGCTAGGGAACCTGTGGAGGTTTCCTGGGCTAGGAATTTGTTCCTAGTTGGCTGGGAGGTAAATCCGGTTGGGTCAGTGAGAAGGAGCATTCAGCTGGAGCTATAAGACAAAGTTATCATCATCAACCACAGGAACAGGTATTTTTCCATGAACTTCTCTTGTTAAGTTGATATCAATGGAATGCTCGCCTTAATTTATGTTGCTTATGATAAAATGATAAGTTGTTAAATGTTTAAAGATTTGTGAGAAGTTAAACAAGCTCCTTTTATTATTTTTAAATTAACAGGAAAATAGATCTGTTAGTGTATAATAGGTTGAGGCTCTAATGGTTGGAATTGGGTTCTTACACATGGTATCAGAGCCAAGTTCAACCTCTAGGACCTATGGACCCTTATTTTTGGCTTCTTTCTCAAATTGTTAATTTAATTTACACCTTGATCCATTGCTGATTTGAGTTTGATTCATTCGCTGGGACAATGAGAGCACTGCCATAATCAAGATAACCAGAGCTAATGCTATTTAGCAAGAATAGCTGGTGTTAGATTGTCACTGTTGTAATAGCAAGTCTCAGTCTGACAGGAAATGTTTTTTGTGTTTCGCCTGTAACACCCAAGGCGAAGGGTCTGGACTTGAATAGATTCTAGATTCCAGCAGCGATTTCCACACAGGCCCTCAAGTAATTCTGACATAGTGCAAGACCATACACAGATCCGCCTTGCCAAATTTGAGCGAATGGATGCAAAAGAAAAAAAAAAAAAACAACAGCCTGATTTTTTTTAACATCGTGCCATTAACATACGAATAAATTTGTTGGTCACTGCAACTCTTTGCTTATTTGCGGCCGCAGAATGCTTCTCATCATATAGCAAAGCAGTTTCCCGATATGTAACCAGACCATAGTTCTCCATTGCCCCAGCAGAAAAATCAGGTATAGCAACCATATCCAACTTTGGCAGGGGGTAAGGAGTCCCAAAATATTTAGCATAATATGGAAGTGTTCTTACTGCAACATCCAGAGCAAACATCCCTTGGTTGGTTTTATCAACCTCACAATACACACGAACTTTATTTCCTGTTGTAGTTGTTTGTTCTATATACTCAAATTCTCCCACAACAACTGCCACCAAATATGTTGACATAATAGGTGATTCCTGGAAACTGTCTGTTTTCAAAAGTCCATCAAACTTTTCTTCAATAGCTGGCATATTTGATAAAACTACTCTGTCAAAAGGTGCTTGAATCGTTATTTTAAATGTTGCCTTGTAAGAAGGTTCATCCCAGCAAGGAAAACACCTTCAAGCATCTGCTGGCTCAAACTGAGTAACTGCCATATTCCTTTTCTCACCATTGATCACATATGCACTTCGATAAAATCCCTTCATCTGATCATTCAGAGTACCCTGAAATTCAATGTCCAAAACCGTCTCATCATGTGGCAAGGTTTCATCGAACTCCAACACCAAAATATCATCTTCTGCATCAACACTGACATTGGACGGATTTATCACCTTCGACGAAGCAGAGCTCTGTAAATGGACGGAGTTGTTTGCAATCACCAAATCCATAGCATTGAGAACGAGATACTTAGTATCTTTGATGACCTTCAACGTGACGGCCAATTCGCCGTCAAATTTACATGCATTCAAATCAGGCCTAAGCTCTAGATCATAACGCCGCGGAACCGCAAACTTAGGCAATCTTGGTAATCCTTTAAACATCTTGTTAGCTTGGGTTTTTAACCAGCGTTTCTGTAGAACGCCCTGATTACCAACAACGCCGCTACAGCTGCACTCCAAACCAACATTTTTACAAATTCATACAAACAAAACAAAAATATCCAAAATTATAGACTCTTTCTTTGTTGGCGACTTCAGACCCATTATGCTATTTGACGGTATTTTTTTATCAATACTCTGATATTATCAGCTCTCGTTGCTTCAGTCTTTCAACTTCACAACTTAATTGACAGAATAGAGGTGCCACTGCAGTTTCCCCTTTTTGTGGTCATCTTCGAAATTTGATGTAGAACCAGTCATGGGATTACTCTCGTGTAGAGCTTGGAGAGGACGTTGTCAAAGTAAGGCTCCTTGCATCAATCATTATTGGTGTTCCACTTGGAATAGGGTTATCTTGGGAATATTTCTTGGTGGGTGTAAAGAGATCCGGGAGTTTTCCTTTCTCTTTGTCATTTGGTGTATAATTTGGCTGTTGACTAGTCTTGTGATTAATACCCTGCTCAATGTTTGAAGGCACATGGGTTGGTTTACACCATAAAATGCCTCTTTTATCTCATACTCAACTGTTTGAAATGCTTATCTTATCTTGAAGAGGTGATTGTGGTGGTCATTATCACATTGATCAAACAAATGTTGCTTGAAGTCCATCTATGAACATTCGTAGACCAAGCTTAAATTGCAATCCAAACAAAGATGTTTTCATCCATGTACAATGATGTAGGTGAATTTGGTTGTGCACGTATAAAATGTAAAGCAAATTATTGCTGTGACCTATTGAACCAATGTTTGACAGTAGTGCCATCAAACTTTCTTACTTCAAGCTTAGGAAGGTTCCAATAGGTATGTTATCCCTCATGGTTTGATTTGGAAATCAGACCTTCCCTCGCTGAATTGCCAAAATGCCATGAATATTGCTCAATACTATCTACAAGAGAGCAAGTAACTAACACATACACATACTGGGATGCTTGAAGCCCCACTGTTTGGTGCCATCAAGCTCTTGAAGAAAGTTGTTTATTAAATAAGTGAAAAAAAAAGGGTTATCCTTGCTTGCATGTCGTACAGTTTGTATGCCCTTATTCCTATCCACACTGATAAAAAGTATGTGACTGTCCTTTTACAACATAGAACCAATACTTAGTGTTTCCCAAGTTAGAAATTTCAATTTGGCTTCAACCCCTGATCCATAAATGAGGGACTTATAGCACACTTGCTTCATCAACATGGATTCTGTGTGTAAATGAAGCCTATTCTCTGCAATCTCTAGCCCACTTGCTTCACTGACATGGATTCTCTGCGGAAATGATGTCTATTCTCTGCAATCTTCGCTCACAATTGATTTTGATGCCATTTGGTTATTTTCACATAACATCATTATTTCCATCTCAAACAATTTGCATTAGTGGATGTCTTAAACCTTTCAAATTGAGCAATATATGTTGCTTTTGCAGGTGGCTTGTGGAGGAAAAGATGTTGTAATGTACTATGTGCATAAGCAGCATTGGGTTTGGAGAAGCCAATTCAAACCAACCTCAATACAAATCGAGATTTATCATGGATTTTTCAGGCCTCCTGAATTCTCTTGAATTTGAATTGAAGTTCTAAACCGGATTACAGTTTGTTATTTAAAGTTCTCATGAACAGTTGTTGGAAATCTGTGGCATTTTCTTTACTCTCTAAACAAGGTATGTATAGGGTTTCAACGTAATTATTTGACAAACCCTAATTTGGTTATTTTATCACCTTGTTTTGTGCCTTAACCAGAGATCCAGAAGCTAGCACAATTCATATATTGATGTATCTTGTTTTGGGTATTACTCAAGTTCTAATTCTCATTACAAATCTGGTTTGAGGCCTTGTGTCTATAGACATTTTGACCCTATGGTAAGGCATTCCTCGATAGAATATTGAACAGAAGTATGATAAATATTTGTTATCAGAACTATGGCTTAAAGAATAGAATTTTCATTGGCATAACTCGCTTAAGTTTCACGCATGAAGATTTCACTATTTGAAAGGCTAGTTGTTAAGTATACATCTGATGCAGAATGAGTTCAGACTTACAAAAGACTTCTCTGGTCCAAGGAAGTCTTGATCAAGATTCAGTTCCCAGTAAGACCATCTCAAGTTTTATCTCTCCAAGGGCATGAATTGTGAGTAGTAATTTGTTGAAACACCTCCAGAATTTTGATCTTCATAGTGACAAGGCATAAATCACACTTCTTCAGGACATTAGAGAATGAATTTATTGCAATAGTTGAGGCAGCATAAGTCAGGATACAAAATAGATTAGTGCCATCCAAATCACAAATCCTTTTTAAGAATAGAAGTATCATGTTTCTTCATATTATAGCACATTCATCTTATAGAAGGCAAAAAAGCGAGGATCTTGAATAGCATTCAAAACCCAACTTGTATGCTATAGGTCAAGGATCTCTCCTTCAAAATTTATAACGCAGCTCATCTAGGTCTGAAAGGGGCAAGCATGCAGCACCTTTAGACATCATGGGCACTATTACAAGAGCAGAACTGTTGTGTAACAAAATCACCCTTATTCAGGATTATCAATGAAACAAGCATTCCTAATCCTTAATGAAAATGTGAGGAAGAGACACCTTATAATCTGAAACAATATTTGTTTCTCCGTTACTAATTTAGAATTTAAGAGTGGCTTGTTAACAAAGGAGTTTGGAATGATGATTGTCACTATTGTAAGAAATTACGTTACCTATGATCTTGACAGAATTTGATTCTTGGACACAATAGAAAAAAAATCTAACATAATTCACAGAGGTTGTGATGACTGAGATATTCATTCATCATATCATAGATGCCCTCCACATGACAATGATATTCTTATGTGTAGCCTAACTGTGATAATGATTGTATCTTGACTTTAAAATGCAGTAAACTCGTAGTGATTTTTACATAATGAAAACTTTCGTCATGAACATAGAGATATTAACAGTAACCATGATAGGATTTGATGAATCTGACACCCAGAATTATTCTCATAATATCTTCATTGGTACAGAGAAACCTTGCATGGCTTGATATAGATTGCAATGATCTTCAATCATGTATCCTATCTTGATAATAAATTGTGTAGCAACAACAGAATATGGTTTGTCAGATGATCGGGCAGAGCATGTAAGAGAGAATGCCAGTGCTTGTATATTGCTAGGATTTCATAATTAGAATTTTTTAATGATAAGGAGCAGATTGATGAAGGATAGATTTCCATCTGGAGTAAGACTTTAGAGGGAGCTCTAGAATCCTTGGCAGTATGACCCAATGACTCTTCTTGCCCAATGTTTTCATAGTAGCTGATTATGAGTACTATGATCATGCCTAGATGCCTTATAGGCTGCATGGAAGCTATATCATTATGATGGATGAATTTGGCACATGTATCTAAGGGTTTATAACATGAAAAGGGTCATACTATAAGTAACTCAACAATTATGTTCTAGTGAGGTCACTTCCCCTACACTCAGAGGGAGTTATGGACGATCCATGTTGAACTATAAAGAAATAGCTATTGATGTTGTCTAACTGATGACCCTCTCATTTATCAATGTAAGAGGGATTTGACTTTTGAAATAAAGACGAAAGGCTTAGCTCAAAGG
>APFE031176545.1:210247-229888 GCA_000404065.3 Pinus taeda
TGAGATATCTCTGTAATTCAATAATATGAGATATAGTATCAAAATCTAAGATTCTTTTGATATTTTGATGTTGATTCAATTGATAGTAAGATAAATAGAAAATCACATCCAGGGTTATATCTTTTGATACGGTTGCTGTGGAGGTACTATTGAGGTTGAATGTATATAACAACAAGTACATTTTATTATAAGCCGACTGGTTAAACTTTAAAGAATCTCTTATGTGAGCCATTTGAAGCATGTGTAGGAGTCCAGTAAACCTCTATCGATGTGAAAGTTACTGCATAACCTCTTGATAAGGTCAAGATTATCTTCCTTCAGAGAGAGGCCAGGAGTCAATATTATCTTGGGCAGTCTTGTTATTAAAATAATCATCAAAAAGGATTATAGTAGTGAACATCGATAGCGATATTTGAAAATGCAACATTTATTTGATACAGCTCATGTGGATCAACATTTCCAATCCTCTGGCACATGATAACATATGTTGTGGCAGAGTATTTCCGCACAGTTTGATACCCATTTGAATAATAGGAAGCCAAAACATCCATAGGAATAGTTGTTGCTAGAGGTTCCTTCAACAATTCAATACCTAAGAGCATACTATTGTTATTATATCTACTCAGAACACAGTAATAGCATCAGGACCTTGGATTATATTCAATGCCCTCCTCTATGAACACATTTAATGATTGCTACTTAATGTAATTACTTGTGACAATCCATAAATATGTGCATTGGGAAATTTGAGTTCCTATATCTCTATCCTTAAAAATCAATTTCTAATGAATTTCAGTCTACTAGACAATCAACAGTCCGATGTAAAACCCTCTTTCCGTGGCATATAAAAGAACTGGAAGCACAATCTGCATGCTACATACACACCTCGAAGCAAGGAAATCAATAACAGTTAAACTTTGGGAAATATGGTCTGAAGAATTAGACCAGTCAGCAAATCCATCTCTGTTGGCACTATGCTCCATTCCATTTTGTGAACCAGGTGTTGTGTGGAGGTCAACAATAACCTTTAAACCATAATGATCTGCCATTTAAAAGCATTATCGAGAGATTGTAAAGATCCTCCTACGAAAGGTGCTGGTGGATTCAGATCATATGCATTCCACCACCCAACAGGAATTCTAACAGTATTTATACCATTCCTGGAGAGGAATTTGAAATCCTTATCTTTAATAAAGCTGCTTCTATGTCTATGGTAAATTTTCTTTGCTTTCACTGCCATATCCATTTGCAAGCTGGTAATCTCCATGCAAATCATTGGCAACTATAATCATCTGGAAGGTTGCTGAATTGTCATACCACCCAGGATCTCCTTGGTAATCTGTTGTAAGCTACTCCTGGGATTGTGCCTACATATACATTCCATTGAACACCCTGATATGCACTCGGTTAGGATGTTTTATGGTGCCTAATTATGTGGAATGTTTCCCAATCAGCAGGAGAATCTGCTTCTGCAGGCATGTTGCCTCCTCCTTCTTTTTCCGCTGTTAGGAATTGACCACTAAACACTCTAAGTTGATACATGCCATCTGAGACTCTCCTCATCTTGAAAGTCAACCAGGTAGAAGCAAACACGCTTGCTAAGATAGCAGGTGGCCTATGCGATAATCTACTTACTTCCATAGTACGTGCATGGGACTTTAACAAGCCTCTCTTTGTAGCTCCTGCAATGAATACTTTCATGTGGAACAATCCATTTACTCAACCGCATTTGGACTCAATCTCAGAGCTCGAACTATCACTTATTCCCCAATAACAAAGAAGTTAGCTTGTGGTGATTATGGAAATGGTCCAATGGTTGAACCTTCTATGATAGATACAACTCTTAGGTTTTCACTTGATCCTTCAATTGTATGAAGTGTCTAATGTCCCGTTCAACAATTCTTGTTATGAATCTAACATGCTTAGTACAATGGACTATGGTATAGACCCATATAGTGTTTCTTGGTAGCTGGGTTAGACAGCATGAACTCAGCTTGTGTGTGGTGAAGTTAAGTTCTGATGATAAACACTCATGAACTTGTGATTTTATGTAACATTTGCTCATTTATTCTGGACACTTACAAGAACTATGTGGATACTCCTGCTTATAAGAGAATGTGTCAAACTACTATGCAAATCATCTAATTTGGAACTTGATGATGTAAGAGGAGTATGCGCTTTATTTTCTTCCCTGTGATAATTATTAATCTCTATGATTGATTTATATTGGTTTCTATGGAGTCTGGACCTAAAGTGTTTTGCCAAGATCTTTTGATATACATTTTATTGTATAGATTGCATGTTGAGATTGGAAAAGAGTCTATTTCTCAAGCAACTAAAAGAAACCTATTTGCAGTTTACTTTTATTTAATTAAATATTCAACGCTCTTTTTTTCTAGGTTCATTGATCACATCAGCGGTCTATGCTTGTAATAATTCTCCCTTGAAAACACAATATTGTCACAATATTCTCCTCGAGGAACTGAAGGGAGGCAAACATGGTTATGACTTACAATTAATGTTAAATTTGTTGTACTAGCTTATAGCAAGGATTCCATATTGAACGCTTTCCTCTTATCTTGTGACCTTAAAAAGTCGTTATTTTTAGGGGGTTTTAAGGGGTTTCATATTGGTTGTGTTGACTGAATTAGAGAATAAATTGCAGTATATAAGCTGTCTCTATTCATAAGGACTGCTGATATGCAATCTTGGAACCACGTGGATAATTGAGTAGAACTTTCACAACTGTAATGTAGAGCAAAACAACCAAAGGATAGAACCAAAAGCCAAATTGGGAAAAGATAGCAAAGTGCAAGAAAATATAATATCTATTTATGCTTGAAGAAGTAGATTAAGATTGCAAATACCCAAACAAAATCTAGAAGCCAAAGTTACATGCGAGACTACAATGAGTGCTTTTAGTTAACTTTTCATTCAGGTAGGAGATATGATGGAAGTAACTACTGTAATTTAATGACAAAGGATTACATGTTTTCAGCCTGCCACTATGATTAATTTAATGATGAAGTGATTAGGATTTACAGCCTTTTCCCTAATTCCATAAGTAATGAACAGAGTTCTTGGAATATTGATAGCCTTACACTACGATTATGCCCTTTTTATATGCCAGTAGTTTTTTTTTTAGTTATAAAAATCAGACAATGTTTATCTATTTGATATGTATCTTTGGAATATGCAAGAGGTTTATAATCCGGTTAATTTTTAATGCTTTTTAAGTCTCCATTTTCCATATGCTCATCTATTTGACGCATGAGGCAAAATTGGACATGAATCTAGCGTGTATTGCCACTTGTGAGACATTGCAGCATTTGTTTAATACATTCATATAGATGGATAGAGTTAAGGAATTTTTGTTTTGATAAATATTCATTTCATATTTTAACAAAATAATCGAAACAATTTAAGGTCACCTAGGAGCTCCAACCAATGGGGTTATGGTTCAGCTGCAAAACACAACATAGTGGCATGTTGGGGGCATCCACTGAGGTTCAATTTCCTCGGAGGAGTGATAGGTGATTTTGATGAAAAAGTATCTCTTTCTTCTGATAACTTAGCTAAATGAAATAGGTTATTTTTAATGGTTTTCCATCTGAGGCTCATCTTGCTTGTGCATGAAAGCCACTCGTGGTGCCCAACTTTTTCAAAACTGTTGTAATCCTTCTCTTTGAGTTTAAAGGAAGGAATTCAAACATAAGAACCCAAGAGATCCAAATACATGCTAAGCATGACTACAAGCCTAATAGTTTTCTAGTAATAAGCTTCCCTAATCTACCGAACAAAGCTAGAATTTTTGGTATACTTTTTTTTTTTCACATTAGGAACAAACTATACGTTTATCCCTTCATTGGAGTTTCAGGATCAAAGATCAAAACATGCTATGCAAAAGATTACTAGAGGACTTAGGAACAACATCAAGAAGTAGTTCAAAAGCCTAACAATCAAGACCAATCACCTTTTGGTTTAGAAGCTTCTATCAAGGGATAGCCCCAAAGCTTTTGGGATGCTTCGACATTTCTCGTGATTTTTCTCCAAAAGATGTCAAGGTATAATACTAACAGGGAAAAGAATAAAGTCAATAATAAACCCTAAAATGACTACATTTACAACCCAACTGCTCTTTAAAACCATGTTCTGGGCATTTTCAAGAGCAATGACCTACAAAACAAGTTAACAGTGCTGAGTGAAGAAGATTCTTACGGCTGAAGGAGAGTTAGTTTGTTCACAAAAAGCAAGCGTGCTCCATTCTTATCTCTGCGATTTTCTATATTGTGACCATGTTGCACAAGGTTTGATCCATGGTTGGATACCAGTGAGGTTGTAAAAGAGTCCTTACCTAGCTTTCCAATACCTGTGTAGCTTGCTAGCCAAGTTGAAATTAGTTGGTATGCTAGAGCTTCTTCTCTCCTACATGAATGCAACTTGGATATCAAGAAGCCTCCTCCATAGAGTTCTCTGTTGATGCTCCTTACCTAAGTAAGATAGATATTAATTGATGTGCAAGAGTAGAGATTTTCAAAGCATACTTGAAATTCGCTTTGTTGAGCCAAATGAGCAGCCCCTAACTTCCAAGGATTTGGGATTTTAAAATGGAATCTTATTTAGTCAATAAAAGACCAATGAAAATATTAGAATACACTCTTACCCTTATTCTAGTGTTGAATAAAAATGCCATGAAAAACAATGTGTCTTTAGTTTTGGATAAAAGGACCCTCAACTTCTTCGCAACTTTTCTGGTCACTGGCCACTAGTGAAAGGAGTAGGCATCTTTAGAGATGCGGTGCCATTTGGAACGAAAGCACTAATAGCAGCAAGGAAAAGGCAATTATTCCATACATTTAATTATTTCTCATTTGTCTGGTCATATTGTGAGCTGTAGTATATATCATGAAATTGTTTTAGTACTAGTAAACAATGATAAAATATATAATAAATTTGAACCTTTTGGCATTTAGAGGACATTTATCTCATATATATATACTATATTATATA
The DNA here is from genome assembly GCA_000404065.3 of Pinus taeda. Lineage (NCBI taxonomy): Eukaryota > Viridiplantae > Streptophyta > Pinopsida > Pinales > Pinaceae > Pinus > Pinus taeda. The sequence continues at coordinate 215,258 of APFE031176545.1, forward strand.
TATATATATATTATATATATATATATAATATATATAATAATATAATATATATATATATATATATATATATAATATAATATAAATAATATAATATTATAGATATAAAGTATAAAAATCATGTTGGAAACAACTTCTGAAGTTTTGAGTCTTTTCAAGATTAACTAAATGGGTTTCGAAGATGAAAAAAAAACCATCAAATTGGAAGAGTGAGACTTTTTTAAAGAAATTATATGCATAAAACTTATACTAGCACCTTCTAGTGGAATTGATAGTGCACTAATCCATTGCTTGCCATTATTTTGGTTTTGGTACCACCTTATAGCATATCTGGGTTCAAATGCTATTTTCCATGACGGACAATTGAATATCTTCAACTCTAATTGTTATTGAGGGGTTCCACAAAGATGTCACATGAGAATTTATGGTGCCCATTTTGACGTAAACAACTATCTATGTTAAGGTTTTATGTTGCAGTTCTGTATTATTTATTTATGGACATTGTGTAATATTGATGCATTTGGTTGAACATGTGAAACTACTTAGGTTGATTTTGATGATGGAAACATTTGATGTATGACTTACTTGGTGATGATTTATCTAGTACATGACTTATCAGAGCTATTGTCATTTCATGTATGGCTTAAGTGCATATGATTTATCTAATAAATGACGTAGTGAAATTATGATTTCTTCCAGTATGAACTACAAAGTGACATATGGATACTAGACTTCGTAATGTGATGATTATACGGCTTGTTGTTATATAAATGCATGAATGAGAGCTAACCTGCAAGGAGAAAGAATTATATGATAGCCGAGAGCTACTCTTCCATTGAGGGAAGGTTGAAACATCTCATGGGGAAGGTATAATGCACATTGTTCTATTACATTTGGTATCTACTTGATGTGAACTCTTATGACACGAATAAAATGCAAATGATAGGTGGCAAGACGACCTGACTGGATTATTCGATGACAAGTCCAACCAGCTCTGTAGTGTGGTCCGTGTTTTGAAGGAGGGGTGGAGGTGTTTCCCACCGTGTATCCTCCGAAACCTGGAATCGTGGGGCTCAATCTGAGGCTATTTGTCCGAGTAATGCTTAGTAGTATAGTGTTAAGAAGATTCAAAAGAAAACAGATTTTAAGCTGTAATTAAACTAACCCAAAAGATAGAATCACACAAGACAGTTGATCAGTCAAGGGTACGGAAGCAATAACCCATCCCTCTAGAAACTGATAAAGAAAGGAAATTAGAGCATGGACTTATAGGTCTGGGAGCTAAGCAGCGTCTTGTTGAGGCTCACTACAGCGTTAGGCCTTCTCTCACACCTAAACAACAAAGGCAGGTAAATGAAATGACAGAAAGTAAAATGGAACAGCAAAATGGAAATGGAACAACAGTAAAATGGAACAGCAATAATAAAATGGAACAACAATAATAAAATGGAACAGAAATCCTTGACGAATTATGGAACAGCAACCATCACCTGTATATACATGTTCTATACTAATATAGCAATATGAGAATGATGAATGATATAACTATGTTACTAAACAGAGTAACGCTACTCTCAAGTCCCACAAATATGATTTCACATGGATCCAATCACAGTAACATTCATACCAACACTCTGTTACAGAAATAGCTGATTAAAGATGCAATTCAACCTTGAATAGATGCAATTGTACAATGCAGAGACATTATATGGAGAAATCATTCAGATATTGATTATAACAGAGCATAGCATATCATATGAAAGATGTATCAGATTACTAAATAATAAAGATAAACAAACCACACACAAATCACCGTATAATGATACAAAGGAAGTGTCCTTCGGAGCCGAGCCCTTAGCTGCCAATGGTACACCGCCTTAGGTTACTCCAGACGCAGAGATGAAATAAACACCAAGTCTTTTATATTAATCGCATCAACAAAAGTATAACAAAACCAGGTCTCAGTGAGACTCGATGATCAAAGTTTGTTCTGAAACTGTAAAATTACCAAAACAGTCATCCTCCTACTCAATGACGCTGTGCCTTTATATAAAAGTAATCACAGAGGTATCTAGATAATCAAAGCGGATTTGCTAATCGTTTAATCCTTCTCTTTTCTTTCTTGCGTTCGTCGACTCCGTATCCTGCATTCTTTTCCTGGACTATTCACCTCTGATTTTGCTTGATCTTGTTCGCATCCGGTTCCCCGTTGGAGGGACATCAGTTATGTTTCCTCTGCTTCTCGCTTTTGGACGACAACTCCTTGCTTCCACGTCTTCCTGCATAGAAAAACGTCAATTATTAGCACTTGAGCTTCCTTTGTCTATTTTTGCATATTTTATCAAAATCCTTTATCTTCTTTGAATTCATAATGCAAAAAAGGTTAGAATTATTATTTAAAAACCACTAAATTGCTTGTCAAAAGCATACCTTCCAAGTGCTCCACACACCCCCCTGCTTACCCTGTTTCATGGCCTCATGAAAACATTATAGTTAACATGCAAGGCAGTGAGAGAATAGGTCGGAGAAGGGATCTCGCGAGGAGGCTGACAACCGTGATGAGCAACTAGATTATCAAAGAACTGATTTATTTGATCTGCAGGCATCTCATACAAGGCCTGATATCCGGGTACAGGGTGCCAAATAATTGGACTGCGAAATCGATACCCCGACCAAGATGGCCCTGCTTGCAGAATCCGTTCCCCATAGAGGCTCAATCGGTTGGAAGCCAGCTCAAAATTCTCATATTTGAATGGTTCCCTGAGTTGGATGTTTGGGTTAGAGGTCCGGTATCGAAATTTTGTAGCATCGATGGCAAGGTCTTTAATAGTCAGGAAATATTCCAGACTATTTCAGATCAAGTCTTCGTGCATGGGTCCTAATATCTCGATGACACCTGGGATCCTCATAAGACTCCTATGCTCTCTCCATAGCGTCACTGGGCCTCTAGGTTCGGATCGTACCCATAAGTCTAGGCTATTCTCCTGTCTCTAAAAGGTATTATAAGCTCTGAGCCATTTCAGTTGATTAACCCCAAATGAGATAAAGGCTTGGAATTGTATATCGCCAACAAAAGGGCTAGGATTTAAATCAGTTTCTTGGTCTAGCACAAGGTTGTGCAAGTAAAATTCACACAATAACCTTTGAACCTTAACTCCATAGTGCTTGCAACAGTCTACAAAATCATTAATAGTGTTGATATGGATAGGTGCTCCTGCCCTAACGGCTTTTATTTTCAATCGCAAATATCGTTCAAGCAAAAATAAAGCATAATTTTTAGCAGGGGCCCTACAAGTCAAAACGTTATTATACAAGGAACACACAGTGTCCATATGCTTAACAACACTATCTAATCGATGAGTTACCTTAGCAACCTTTTCCTGCTCCTTTTGCCATCCTTCAAAGGCCTGGCTCTCGGACTGACTAATGTCCCGAAGTTGCTGTTGTAGCTCTTCGTATTTCTCCTTGGGGACTGTTTGTTCTCGCAGCTGCTCATCTTCTTGCTGAGCTTCCTTCATCATTTTGTGCAAGGTCCTGGTTTTTGGATCCTTTTTCCACAAAGCCGTAGAGGCTGGAAGTTTAACCTGGACCTTTCTATTACGCTGCTTAGAGTTTAGGACCCGAATTACCCCCGAGGGTGGTGCTTATGTTTGGACCTCTTTGCTTTCTGTTTCTTTGTTAACGCGAATAAAGGGTTGCTGTGGTCCTCCTGCCATCGGAGCCTCTTGCTATTCCATTGGAATGTCCATCCGTTCTTCAGGGCCAGATGGAACAGTAGTCTGTCCCTCCACGATATTTGGAACAACAGTTTGTTCTTCCATGTCATTTGGAACAACACCTTGTTCCTCATTATCATTTGGAACAGTAGATTGTTCCTCGGCAGTAGGTCTCCTGATGGGGTTTCGACCAACAAAACGGGTTCTTGTCCTTGGGGTTCTTGCTGCAGTGGCCCTCCTCCTTTTCATTGCGGTCCTTTGTATTCTCAAATTGGTTTTCAAAATTCGAATTTGCTGCCAGAGCCTGGCTATAGTGCCCAGCAACCTCTGTTGTTTCTTTCTTAATTTCTTAATTTCCTTTGCCTCGGCAGAGAGTTTGGCCCTTAAGCCCGCTCCTTCTTCATCTGGGATATCTTCCGGCATCTTGGGGACAGATTGTCCCTGATTGTTGTCTTCCCTTTCATTATCGTAACCAGGCAAGTTTTCTTCTCCTGCCTTTTCTGCATGCACTTCCTCGGGTAATTCTTCCTCTACGGGACCATTAGGGACGCCTGCTGTGTTGGAGGGCTAGCCATATTCCCCCATATTGGCCAGAACTGCTGCCAATTCCTCCTCACCTACAGGGTCCTGCAACAGGCTACCCCCTGGCTGTGCTATTTCTTCTTCTTGATTGCCCTGTTCGGTGGCCATTTCTTCCTCAGAGTGGTCATCTTCTTGATTGCTCTGTTCGGTGGCCATTTCTTCCTCAGAGTGCTCATCTCCTTTTTCAATTTCTCCTTCCGACTGGTCAGTCTTGGCCCCTGATTGCTCAGCATTTCCTTCGGAGGGTCCTCCTTCTGGTTCTGGAGGTTTGTCCACAATTTCAATTCGCTAGGCCGTGGTTCCCTGAATCCTTTCCAGCCTTCCTCGTATCCGAGCCAGCCGGGCTGACTTCCTTGGTATTTCAGGTTGGTCAGGTGTGCCAGCAGGTTCTCTGGGTTCCTTTGGTTGTTCTGGCGTACCGGAGGGTTGTTTCCATTTTGAAGCAACATGTATTTCTGCTGCTGACTCCTTGCGTCTCTCTGATCATTCCGGCATGCTGGAGGACTGTTCACGTTTTGGGGGTGGTGCAGCCGATCCCCCCTCGACTATTGCAATCAGTTCCTCCCAAGTGCTTTGCTGTTGAGTGAGACTGTGCCTCACTATCGACCGAATCAGTCCATGGTGGCTAACGACTACATCTATGTGTTGGGCCTTCTTCAGGCTTCGGGCCGCGTCATGTAGTAGCGAATTTAAAAGTGCAGGGAGATTTACAGATCATTTTCCTTTTAAAACAGCTAAAAGTTTCAGGTGACGAGGTCTTACCACATCTTTTCTCCCTTCGCAGGTGATATAACTTTGCACTGTCTTTGCTAGCTTAGTCCAGGGTTCCCCTAGTGTTGCCGGCAGAACTCCTTTCCCTTTGACTGTCAAGCTTTGGCCTTCGTCCTAGAAAATTTCCATAGCTTTTTGTAATCTTTCCTTCTTCAGCGTCCATATGGGTTGAGCAGCTAGTAATCCTGAGACTTCTGTGATGATATCCTCCGTAACCGCTATTCGCTTTCCTCCTACTATGGAGTAATTTTCCTGCAAATTCTGCAGAAATTCCAACGCCACTACTTCATTTGATTCTTGCAGGCAGCTGAAGTAATTCAACCATCCTGCGTTTTCCAGGATTTTGCGAGCAGCAGCAGAGACCATCAGCTTGTGAGGTTCGCTTCGGACCATCTTTTCGCCCATGATTCTACTCAGAAATGGAACAGCAATTGCTTGCAGTGTTTGTGACACAGAGAGGATGATCGTTGCCAAATTTTGGGAAAGATCACAGGGCATGCAACGAAAAAAGGATCGTGGACGACAATTTCCGTAGAATGGAATCATCATACCGTTAAACCATGCCATTCCTTCGTACATTATCTCGCCCGAATGGTGTGCAGCCACGTAATCCATGGAGTAATGAGGTTACCTCCCCCCTGCGATCTGATAGGTTGTCCCCAGCCGTCAAAGAGAAGAGCAGCAGCCAGTCGGAAGTCAAATCATAAAGAATAGCATATGGAATTATGCCATGTTTTAGAAAAACAACGAAATGTCGAAATCGAGGCAAAAAGGTAGATCGCGTTTTATATAAGAGCCTGCGTGATATAATGAGGAGCCGGGGGATTGGATGTCTGTCAAGTGTACGAAGTCTCCAGTGGTCATTGTCAGTTCCGTTGCCATGATTGGTGGTACTAAATATTCATGCGATATATACATCGGGGTGTGACATATGATTTATGCAAAGGATATAAGAGACAGAAAGATTTAATATCATACATGTTGGTGTAAATATTACGACTTCTATGCCATTAACAGAGCTCTGCTGCCAACAGGTGTTCATAAACTTGGCAGAGTTGTTTATTTCACCCTCCGAAACCATGATCCTTTGTGTATATTCTGAAGAGTGCTTTGTCAAAATTCAGGCCATTATGCTGGCTTGGTAACCAGATAGCCATAATGCCATTCACAAGGTTGGTGCGAAACGTGGACAGGCCGGCTCGTGATGAGACCCCCTGTTCCAAGGTTTGCTTGTTAATATACCTTCGGACCATATCCCTGGTGTGGTGGCCATAATGGGAATGCCACTTCGCTTCCATCCTTATGATCATGGTAGGCTGGCTCTCAATGAGACCCCCTATCCTGCATTTGACAATTTTCATATTTTGTTTTTGTTTTCTTTTGCAGAGCACCTCTCTTTTTTGTTTATTTCCACATAAGGGTGGTTCCGAACTCCTTAAGAGCGGGGAATGGTGGAAGAAGTCTTATGATCCCAACAGACAGATATAAATAGTTTGTTCTTACTCCTAAGTAATGATCAAGAAAGATTTTTAGGGAAATCGTCATGATAAAGATCACCAACCAGGGTGTCGGTAATAAGACAATGACAGCGAAGATGAAAAAGTTAATGTCCCTCCTCTTGTCCTCTTATACATACTGGCTTCATAGTGATAGCGATTTATGATGTGCTAATTTCGGTATATCATGGTTTATGTTCATCGCATAGATTCATTGCTGTATCTAAAAGATTGAGGAGAACATGGGCACAAAGCATCCTCAATAAGGGCAAGAACATGCCGATGGCATTCCTGAGAGAAGAATCCATTCGTAGGATAGCATTTCTTTGAGAGGAACAACGGAAAATCGCAAATGCTGTTCCTTCTGAGAAAGGAACAGCAAGGACACTCAAATGTTGTTCCTTTTGAAAAGGAACAACAGACACACTCAAGTGCTGTTCCTTTTGAAAAAGGACCAGCAAAACACTCAAATGTTGTTCCTTTGGAGAAGGAACAACAAAACACGCAGGTGTTGTTCCTTTTGAAAAGGAACAACAAAATCACACAAGTGTTGTTCCTTTTCGCAAAGGAACAACAAATTACACAAGTGTTGTTCCTTTTCGCAAAGGAACAACAAATCACACAAGTGTTGTTCCTTTTGAAAAGGAACAGCAACTGTTCCTTTTCAAAAGGAACAGCAAAAACACGCAAGTGTTGTTCCTTTTCGCAAAGGAACAACAAAAACACACAAGTGCTGTTCCTTTTTGCAAAGGAACAACAAATTACACAAGTGCTATTCCTTTTCACAAAGGAACAAAAAAAACACGCAAATGCTATTCCTTTTGAAAAGGAACAACAAAATCACACAAGTGTTGTTCCTTTTCGCAAAGGAATAGCAAAAACACACAAGTGTTGCTCCTTTTCGCAAAGGAACAACAAAAACACGCCAGTGCTGTTCCTTTTGAAAAGGAACAGCAGAAACACACCAGTGCTGTTCCTTTTGAAAAGGAACAACAAAAACACACCAGCGTTGTTCCTTTTGAAAAGGAACAACAAAAACACACTAGTGATGTTCCTTTTGAAAAGGAACAGCAAAAACACACCAGTGCTGTTCCTTTCGAAAAGGAACAGCAGAAACACTTGGAATACAAACAAAAAATCAAGAAAACATATATACAAGATGTTATGTACAAGTTATGAAAAAAAATGAATTCCTTAAATTATAGGTGAGGAAGATTTCGCTTCCTCTCCTAAAATTTCCATATCAGTATCTTGTCGTAGCTGCTGATAGAAGGATTCCCGAGTGAGTGGCTTTCGATAGAGAAGAACTCGGTGGCCATTTACTTTGAATGCATATCCAGAACCGTCAATTGTGATCAGGGTAAGGGTCCCATTGTCATGTACCTTCTGGATTTCGTATGGCCCTAACCATCGAGTCTGGAGTTTCCCCGGGAAGTCCTGAAACCGAGAGTCGTATAACAGAGCCCAGTCTCCTTCGTGAAAGACTTTATTCTTGATAAGTGCATCATGCCATTTAGCTTGTTGTTGTTGAATCAATGCTGTATTTTGTAATGCAGAGAGCCTGATTTCGTCCAATTCATTAATATGTTGTAATCGATTGATTTGTGCCTTACTCAGATCTAGGTCGACTTCCTGTGCAGTTCGTAGCATTTGGATTTCGAATTCTATGGGGAAAATTGGTTGTTTCCCAAACACTAACTGATAAGGCGAATAGCCTGTAGTACTTCTCCATGTGGTTCTATAGGCCCACAGTGCCTCAGGTAGTCGAGCGGCCCAATCACGCCTATGCGATGCAATGGTTTTTGTTAAAATTGATTCTATTACCTTATTAGTACTTTCTACTTGCCCATTTGCCTGCAGATGGTATGGGGTAGTGATCTTATGTTGGACATGATAATTGTTAAGTGTTGCAACTAATTTATTTCCAATAAATTGTGGTCCACCATTTGTGATTAGCTCTCTCGGAAGTCCATAACGTAAAAACAAATGGAACAAGAATTGTATTACAGAGCCTTTTGTAGCCTTAGGCAATGATTCGGCCTCGACCCATTTAGTAACATAGTCTATCGCCACTAGAATGTATGTCCTCTAATTTGATGATGGATTAATGGGCTTGACGAAGTCAAGAGCCCATCGTTCAAAAGGCCCAATGACCAATTGTGGTCTCAGAGGCATTTCATCGGCTTGGCCAGGTCTTCCTACTCGTTGGCGGCTGTCACAGGCTTGTGCAAATTTTTTTGCCTCTTTGAAAATTGTAGGCCAATAGTATCCCGTCTACAATACTTTATGTGTTGTTCTCTTTTCAGCAAAATGTCCCCCGCATGGTCCGTCATGGCAATCTTTTAGAATGTCGAAGATTTCATCTTCTCGAATACACCTCCTAATTTGCATATCTGCCCCTGTATGGAACAAATGGCCTCCAATCCACGAAAACCGAGTGCTCTTCTGAACAATCTGCTTACATTCCTGAGGGGTTAAGTGTTTTGGTAGCTTACCTACTCCAAGGTAATTGGGGACATCAGCATACCAGGGTGTTCGAACAGCAACAACAAACAGGTGTTCATCAGGAAATTGATCTTCTACTGCAGCTGTTTCAATTGATTTTGGTATTCGTGAGAGAAAATCGGCTACAAGGTTCTCCTTGCCAGGTCGATCCTTAATTGTGATATCGAACTCTTGCAATAAGATCAACCATCTGGTTATTCTAGCATTCGTAACAAGTTTATTTGCCAAATATTTGATAGCAGAATGATCTGTATATAACACAACGGGATAGCCTATGATATAATGCCTAAATTTGTTAACAGCATGTATTACAGCCAGGAATTCCTTTTCAGTGACAGTATAATTGAGTTTGGCAGAGGATAAATTTTTGCTGATATAGTAGATAGCATATTGTCTCTTATCCTCTTCTTGCCCCAGGACTGCACCAATTGCTGTATCCGAGGCATCATATGAGATTTGGAATTGCAAATTCCAGTTTGGTCCTCGAAGGATTGGGGCTGTTGATACAAGCTTCTTCAATTCCTTAAAAGCCTGGTCGCATTTTTCTGTCCACAAGAAATCAACATTACCAGTTAGAGCATATAGAGGTGCAGCAATACGTGAGTAATGTTCTATAAATCGTCTGTAATACCCAAAAAATCCAAGAAAACTGCGTACCTCTGTTTGAGTAGTGGGGGTAGGGATAAGCAAAAGAATCTGGATTTTGGCCGGGTCTACCTGGATGCCAGCTGCTGAAATATAGTGCCCTAGAATGAGCCCTTCTGTCATCATCATGTAACATTTTTCGTGGCTCAGACAAAGTCTGGTAGCGATACAACGTTGTAGGACTTTTTCCAGGGTATCTAAAGCTGGGTCAAAATCATCTCCATATGGTGTAAAGTCATCAATGTACACCTCAAGTCCATCGTTTATTAGATCTGCAAAGATGCTAAGGACAACCCTTTGGAATGTAGCAGGGGCATTACATAGGCCGAAGGGCAGTACTCGATAGGAAAATGTTCCCCAAGGTCAAGTAAAGGTAGTTTTATCCTAGTCTTCAGGGGCAATTTGGATTTGGTTATATCCGCTGAAGCTGTCCAGGAAAGAAAAAAATTTCTTTCCTGCCAAAGTGTCCAATACTTGATCTATAACCGGGAGAGGGAAGTGATCCTTCTGTGTGGCTTTATTTAACTCCCTGTAATCCACGCAAATCCTCCATTTTCCATTTTTCTTAGGTACCACCACCAGGGGAGAGACCCATTTACTGTCAGAGATGGGATAGATAAAATTAACATCTAAAAGTTTCTGAAGTTCAGCTTTTACTACCTATTTTAGATGGGGGTTGAGTCTTCTTTGCGACTGACGAACAGGTCTTGCATATTTTTCTATATAGATGTGGTGGGTGCATAATTGAGGATCGATCCCTTTCATGTCAGGGTAATCCCACGCAAATGCTGCTTGATATTTTCGTAACAGATTAACGAGCTTTGCTTCTTGGTCTGGTGTAAGGTTGGCGTTGATATTTAGAGTCTTACCCGGTTCAATTTCCACTACTTTACTATTGGAAACAACAGTCACTGGTATTGTTTGGTCATGTGCATCTTTTAAAGGGTCTTCTTCTAACTCATTATCAAACGTTGCTTCTATCATAAAACACTGTGTGTGAGATCTAGATTCAGTTTGACTAATGAAGTTATTGATGGCATCATCTTCTGTTTGATCTTTAAAATCTAAATCCTTCTGTACAATTAATGGGGATCTGATATTGTTAGTAAGATATGACACAGGATACTAATTAATTTTGATCATTGGTAGGCTTGGCTATGCTGGAGGATATAGAACTAGATTTTTAACATCTGGTCCTTTACTTATGGTCATGTTTCCCTGCCGACAACCAATGTAGGCATCGGAAGTAGCAAGCCAAGGTCTTCCTAGTATTAGCGGATGTCCATCCAGTCGGGTTTTTGGATTAATTATCAGGAAATCAGTTGGATATTCCCAGGAGTCTACAGAAACCATGACATCGTATAGAGTACCTTCCGGTCGAACTACAGATCGATCTGCCATTTCTAGCAAAGTAGAAGTAGGTTCTACTGATGTGATGCCAAGCTTTTGGTAGGTAGAGGTTGTCAAAATATTGATTGCAGCTCCTAGATCAACTAAAGCATTAGTCAGGGTTTGACCATAGATTTGGACAGTTACAATTGGATTTCCGGGATCTTCGTATTTGATAGGTGTCTCTTTTCCTGATAATAAGTCATATAAGGTGCCGACTACTTGGACTCTTGGGTTAGTGGTTGTATTCCTCCTTGATTTCTTTAGGCACAATTCTTTTATAGTTTTTACGTATATAGGAATGTCTTGAATGGCTTGGAGGAATGGAATTTTTATGTACATGTTTTGTAACTCTCCCAAAATGTCAAAGTCTAGATATTGTATTGGTCGTGGTATGACTAATCGTTCCGGGAAAGGAGGAGAGGATGTACTTTCTTGTTGATGGGTCTATTCTTTATTTACACCCTCTTGTTGTGGCGGTTGTTCTATTGGTAACTGATCTTCAATGTGAACTATTTTGTCTCCATCGGTTTCTATTATGCATCCAGATCGTAACTGAAGATCATTGCACTCCCTTAGGTCAGGTCTGATTTCTGATGTTTCTATAATTTGGAGGGATTGGACCGGTCTATTATTAGGATTGGGATTGGGTTGGGCTGGGAGTTGGGGTCTCAGATTAGACTGGGGGTTTTGTTGTAAGGCTGGCATAGTCGGTTGAGGGAGTGGAATAGTTCCTATTGACTGATATGTCAATCTTGGCCAATTTGTCTGCCAGGGTGAACCTTGTGAAGTAGGGGGAATTCATTATGGAGGATATGAGTTATTCTGCCAATATGGTGGGGTGTAAGGAAAATTTGGCCAGCCGAATTGGCCTGTCTGATTCATCCATGGATTTGGAGAAGGAAACGGCTGTGATGACCAGTTTGGAAATGGGGGTGTAGGTTGGTTTTGCCACATACCATATTGCTAAGCATTATACTGCGGAGGCTGGAAAGAAGAATTTGGGTCCAAAAACATACCAGATTGCCTAGGTTGCCATTGGCGACACTGGTTAACAAAGTATGTTGGCTCTAGTTCTTCTTCTGCTTCCTTGTATACTGCCTTCAATCCAGGAAGTGAGGGGTAGCTCTAGGTAAGGTGATCTTTTGTACAGATAGCACATGTTTGAACTGCATCTAGTGGACATTCCTTGTGGCTATGTTTTCTTCTGCATCGGGGACAGAAAATTGCCAGATTTTGTTCTGCCTCCATTTGCTTTTGTTTAGCCTACACAATATCAAGCTGTGTAGTTAATGTCCCCAGAATATCAGTTTTGAAATTTTCTAATAAATTCCCAAGTTCTACAAGTGTTACTCCTTTTGTTGATATTTTTTTATCTCTAACAAACCGATCGTATTCTGTTGGTTTTATCCTTGTGCTGCCTCTTGAACTCCTGATGCATAAATTAATGATATCAACAAAATTATCTTGGTAAATATCCCCTTTTCCCATGATATTCAATGTTTCAATACACTGTTCTTTCATACCTCTAATCAATGCAGTTTTCAACACATTATCAGGCAGAGGTAGTGATGCATAGGGGGATCTCTGTAAATTATACTGGAAATGTTCTACGTATTCCTCTAAAGTTTCATTTGGTCTGGCCGTCATTTGGAAAATTTCATCTTTTAGTTCTCTTGACCTACAATAATCCTGATATTTCTTGAGAAAGGATTCTTTCATTTGCTCCCAGTTGTTTATGACTCCACCACCTAAACCCATAAACCATCTCAGAGCTGCTCCTTTCAAAGTAGAGGGGAACACCTTTAATTTCTGGGGGTCAGTGGTGTAATCGTACCCTCTACATAGCACATCGAATTCAAATAAGAATGCATCGGGGTCTTCTGATGTAAGTCCATGAAACGTCAGGATGTGTTGAAGAGGGATTGCTTTCATGGGTGCATTTGCAGCAGAATCTACTATAGGATATTGCAATGTAGAAGTTTGAGTATTTGGCTGATTCCGCGCCATAGGATCATATGTGCCAATAACCTTCCGGAATTTCTAGGAGGGTGTTCCTAGGTTGGGAAGGGACGGCCTTGGTAGGGACTGTTTTAATGACACTTCCCTTATCTGGGATTTCTATTTGAGGGAATGGGGTGCCTTCAATATTAACTTTGGCCGCGCTCCCCTTATCTGGGCTGTTTAATAGTTGGATTATCCTAGAAGGAGATCTTGGTTCCTCTATTTCCCATGTTTCCCCTTCTCCTTCACAAAAGTTGCTTAAATTCCCTTCCTGCAGCCGTTCTGACACAGAATTTTCAATTTCTTGAAAGTCCTGTTCATCAGTCTGGCTATGCACCTCAACGAAGGCTCCAGATGGTGATGCTGTAGCCTGAAGGGAACTAGTAGGCTGTTTAGAATTAATCTTTCTGAGGCCTACTGACGGCTGAGATTCAGTTTTCTTATAGATTTCGTCTATGAAGGTTGTTCTGCCAAGGGTCACCGGTCCTTTGGCTTTTTCAGGTTTGGCTGGAGGTTTGATATTCTTTTCTAGCTTTTTCTGCTTAGTCATGCACTCTAAAAACTACTAAATCCTATCAACCAGCAATTCTTCTAAGAGAGCGGACGGTGGAGCAGGGCTTTTACATGCTCCGTACACAGGTTCTTACCTTCCGTTTTTAAGATCCAATTACCCCCCTAGCAGATTTGTGCACTACTCTGTAAAGGGCAAATGGCTATACTCCTTCCCCGGCAATGGCGCCAAAATGTAGAGCTATAACTAGGGTCTCTCACACCGCTAATTATTCCACATTAATAAGTCAATCCGGGAACGTTTTGTTATTGCAAAGAGTAGCTCAATCCGAGGCTATTTGTCCGAGTAATGCTTAGTAGTATAGTGTTCAGAAGATTCAAAAGAAAACAGATGCTAGCTGTAACTGAACTTAACTCAAAAGGTTAAAATCCACACAAGACAGTGATTCAGTCAAGGGTACGGAAAAAGCATAACCCATCCTCTAGGAAACTGATAAAGAAAGGAAATTAGAGCATGGACTTATAGGTCTGGGAGCTAAGCAGCGTCTTGCTGAGGCTCACTACAGCCTTAGACCTTCTCTCACACCAAAACAACAAAAGCAGGTAAATAAAACGGCAGAAAGTAAAATGGAACAGCAGAATGGAAATGGAACAACAGTAAAATGGAACAACAATAAAAAAATGGAACAACAATAGTAAAATGGAACAGCAATCCTTGATGAATTATGGAACAACAACCATCACCCGTATGTACATGTTCTATACTAATATAGCAATCTGAGAATGATGAATGATATAACTATGTTTCGAAACAGAGTAACGCTACTTTCAAGTTCCACAAATATGATTTCACATGGATCCAATGACAGTAACATTCATACCAACACTCTGTTACAGAAATAGCTGACTAAAGATGCAATTCAACCTTGAATAAATCCAATTGTACAGTGCAGAGACATTATATGGAGAAATCATTCAGATATTGATTATAACAGAGCATAGCATATCATATGAAA
>APFE031176550.1:1335-82443 GCA_000404065.3 Pinus taeda
AGGTATGTATGTGATATTAAAAGAATCAAAATTTTCAATTAAGTTCCATACCTCATGTTGGTACCTTACCAGATGTGGTTAATTGCAGTGTATCCTCTCCCTTACTTGGTCCATTATTATCTGTGAATCACCGAAAACTTTAAGATATTTTACCTTCATAGCAATGGCATTTTTCAGGCCTTGAAACAAGCCTTCGTATTCTGCCGTGTTGTTGGTGCACGTGAACTCCAATTGGCTGGCCATTAGATGTTGGTTCCCTTGTGGATCAATGAGAACGATCCCAACACCTACACCTTCAAGGCAGTTAGAGGCATCAAAATAGAGTGTTCAAAATATAGAGTCTAGTGTTACATCAATTGAATTGCTTCCTATGAAACTAGTTCTATCATCTATTATATTACAAGGTGGTTCATCGGTTGGATTACAGGGGAGAGCTTCCAACTATGTGTTTATTGCAGTTTCTTCAATTGTTTCTGCATGGAATTCTCCAAAACAGGTTTCTGTGGCAAAAAGATTAAAACTATAATTCCCAAGGATAACATTGGTGAACATTACAAGTTCATTGGGACCGTTTAGCTCTGCACAGACTGCATGTATCTTTCTCGATCAACTCTCAGCATATCACCTTTTCCCTTCTGAGGCAGCAAAAGATGGGACCAATTAGTTGAGAAGTATCCATTCATTTTTGCTGACCAGTCCCTACTAAGAAGCATTCCATAAGCCTCAGATATGTCGACTACAACTATATCAATGACTTGTGTGTACTGTGGTTTAGTAGTCATCCGAATCAATACATCTTTCAATTCCCAAATTACTTTCACATTTGTCCTGTCTAATTGCATGATTCGAGTTCCAGTTTTCTTAGGTATCACATGAAGTCTTTTAGCAACAACCTAAGGTATCAAAGTGGATGAGGCACCTGAGTCTACCAAGCAATTGTGTATGTTCATGTTGAAGATTTCAAATGTGATAAGGAAAGGGGGAGTCATGGATTTTGATTTCCTTCCTATCATGGCTGCACTGACATCTTAGGGGTTTCGATTCATTTTTGATAGGGTGGCTTCCATGGATGCTGGCTTTTGGGCTGTACTAGGAGTATTAACAGGTCTGGAGACCGACTTCTGGGTTTGGCTACTCAGAATGGTGGGAGATTTGCAATTTCATTCATTCATAGCTTTTAAGAGCAAATCTCTCTGCTGCATTAACTTTAACAAATCAAAATATGTGATATTAGCTTGAGATTTCTTAATATCATCAACAACTTTGTAATCAATGTTATAAACAGGGTAGGGTAGAGTAAACATGCTAGTTTTGCTATTTTTAGGTGGGAGTAAACCTTCGTTGCATTTGGAGATGTATTTTCTTTCTGAAGATATTTCACAACTAGCATACTCTTGGAACCACCACTAGGTTTATTCCCCTCAGTAGGAACCTTGGAAGCGGATGCCTTCAAAGGGCGAATGTCTTTCTTTGTATGGTCTACAAGATTTATCAAGCCCGTAAGTGGCCATTTACTTTGTGTATGGATTTCATTAGTGTGGATTTCTGCCATACTATCTCCTTTGTTTTCATCGTTCTCATTCATGTAGAAATCCCACAGTACATCGATTTGAGGTTCTTCGTCCAAGGGCTCTTCTACTTTGTATTTTTCCTCATTTTCTTGTTCTAGCTCTAGCTCTACTATAGGTTCTTCTTGGTTAAGGAGCGACTGATAAGGGCCATCTCTTTTGTATTTAAATTCCCTTCATTGGGGGGAGCAGGTAGTGCAAGTGGACCATGACCACCTTCTATCTTCTTATGATAGAAAGGTTTGAAAGATTTTCTATTGTCAACTTCTTAATGATCTGATGCCTACCTTCCACATCTACAGTGTTCCTTTCTTTGCCCTCAACCACCTTTTTATCACTCCCATTATTCTTCTTGGATGACTGAGAGGCTTTCTTTTCTCCGGTTGTATGATGACATGTTGTGAGGCTGATCATTTCATTCTCGAATTTTACTGCTTCATCGATAGCACCCTATAAGGTTTGTCCATTACTCCACTTGACCCACATCGTAGTAGGGATAGGCAGAGCAGTGATGTAGAAGTCCATGAGCACCTCCTTAGTAGGTCTACCGTTAGCCGAGATTCTATTGAACAAGGTGTATCAAGTCCTATCTACACTACTTCTAACTACTCTAATCTAATCCTTACTATCCTAATCTATCATGCAGGGGAAAAACAAAAGGAGGTTAAACATCATATATAAATCCAAAGTCCAAATGAATCAATTACTTGTCCACATAAGAACAAGGTTGTATTAAATCGTAATTGCAATCCAATTACTTATACAAGAATATACATTCCTTTCCATACAAATAACTCTTGCAACTGATTTTTAACAAAGTCTGGAATCAACAACCTTTCATGAATTATCAATGCTATTGAATTACATTCAAATAACCAGGAATAACCATGAACTACTAGTTATCAACATGCACAAAGAAAATCACATTTGTCTTTATACTAGCAACAACACACTAATTCTAAACATATGAGAGAAAAGGGAAATAAATCTGAAACAATAGGCTCCTTCTTGAACCAAACAATCTTCTTTATTCACAAGAAATCTAAGATGTTCTCTCCAAACAAAAATCCCTCCTCTCCTATCCGAAGGTAATACTTATGCAACAGGAAATGACCCTCGGCCTTCCAAAACTTTTCATCTCCCATCTTTTCATTACACAGATCAAAATATACAGTTGAGAACGGTCGGTGAAACTGCTGACACGTCGAGGTCACCTTAGCTGGAGTATTCTACTTCTTGGGGGAATGAAATGGATGCCGATGGAACAGAGAATGACTGTGTATCATTTCTTTGCACCTATGTGGAGTGGCTATTATTCCCTATCATTTCCTGAAGGAAACTGAAGATGTTGCATTTATCATCCCACATCTGGCATGCTTTGAGGTGTATCTAGAGGAACTGACATCTTGATGGGACAGTGCTACCACGAGTGCTTCAATTTCACCTCTCATCTCTTGATCCTCGCCTGCAGAGGTATTTGATCATTAGCTATGGATATAAAAAATATAACAGAAATTCTTAAACAAAACACAAATGCTGCCTTCATTAAACTTTCATAAAATCCCATGTGAAATCACCCCTATCAGATTTTCTTTTAAAAACCTAGAATACAAAATTTACTGGAACACATAGGAATATATGGGAAAATCCGCATCCAGCCATAAGGCCAGACTTGAAAAACTATACACCCGGCTTCATAGCTATCTGCGAGTCCACTTTATCACATTAGGCCTTATGTTTTAAACGATGAACTCCGCAGATTGTGATAAGAAATTGCGGAGGCGGACCCGAAATATATATGTGCCATGTTTTATAATCCTTTTGGATCCGCCATATAAGACCTTCCTTTGAAAACATGGAGCATAACGCTTTATTGCAATACAAGTGAATACATGGGAGAAACTGCGGCCGACCATATGGCCGGACTTGAAAAATAATGCGCCCAAATTCATAGTGATCAACAGGTTCGGTATATCGCATTGCGCTATATGCGGGGGCCTAAGGCTCCGCCGATATGCGATATGCAATTGGTTTCGGACCCGATATATATAAAATATGTTTGATAATGTTGTCGGGTCTAGAGTATAGCGGTGAACATCATGCCTTAGTGTTGATTCTGATAGGCAAAAAGGGGTAATTTATGCATGCTTTGCGAAGTATTTCGGATGTAAAGAGTTATGATGTAAATAATGATGCGATAGAAGGTTTCGTGGGTTGAAAAAGTCTCGATGAGGGTATGAATGAAGGGCTTAAAGAGGGTTATAGTTGAATCATGTGGCATGGATTTATTAAAGGGGCCTTAACCATTTAAAAAATGAAGATGTGACATGGCAATGAGTTAAAATCTCTGGGATGAAACAAATCATTCGGAGAGGTGAAAGAGAAACTTTTTTAGGGGACCCATCCAAAATTTCTACCAAGGCAGGGTTTAATAGGGTGGTGGTTGTGGCCACAACACAGTAGTAATTACCAAAGATGTGGTAACTGCACTAACAAAAGGGGCTGTAGATGCCACACACATAGTGGGCATTGATGGAATAGACGTAATTGATGTAACTTGCGTCTGAGGTATGGATGTCAGGGCCGACTGAAAAGACATGAAAGGTCCTAAAGTCAGAGTGGTAGTACAAGACCACATAAAACTTTGATGCAGAGATGTAGAACCAAGTATGTCGGCTAGAGTGCGAAAGTGAAGTGGAAATGACACATTTGGAGAAGTTTGGAAAGGAAAACCTTTCGAGGGAAACTGACATTCCCCAGTCAACACAAGGCTCACTTGACTGCTAATGGGATTTGACTCATCCATGTCAGAAGTGGCCATCAAAATCGAAGGACCAGGAGGAGTAGACGGGAGGTCCTTGTCTAAAAATTCCCAAACGTTGGGAGGAGTCCAATTGATATCAAAAGGTTCCTCACTTGGAGCTCGAGAGTCAAGAGGCTGAACACTCAGGACAATAGGAAGAGTACCAGTAGTAGATGATACCTCAGAAGGGACAGGAGAAAAGGGCTCTCCGTCACTTGGTAAGGATGATGGATTCAGTGAGTCCTCCAGGATGGCCTAACTCAAAAGTCTGGGAGAAAATATATAATCAAATAAGGTTATAAAAAATCTTCCAAGATATGATCACAATGTGTCCAAGATTAATAGGTAAAATGTTATCGCGGACAAATAAATTTAATGACACTAGAACGAAACATTGCTTTTTCATGTTTAAAGAGTCGAGAAAAAGGACAAAAGATGACTCTAGTCGCATTTGAAGTTTAATGAGCCTAAAAGGACAAGTGCTTAGATGATCCTTTTACTTTTAAAGAGTCGAAAAGGAATGAAAGTGACTGCTCTGGAATTCTAGCCAAGAGGTTTACCAGACAAATCAAAGAACTGCATATACACCTTGGTAATAAAATGAAAGAGAAATGACCAAGGACTTCCCGTATGACAGTCAATCTTCCCGAATGCTGTGTTCGATTCATTACGACTTGTAAGGTGGTAGACTCAACTTCCCATGGATAATAGGATGATAACCTAGTGGGGTATCCCAATATATATGTGACGGTACAGTTAGCACAAATCCGTATTAGCATCTATTATTTTACAAAAGGAGGAATCACCCAACCTTAGTGAAAACAACAGGGACTAGGTTTAACGATGTTGGAACACGTCTCTAGCCTAGACCTCTAGATATGTGAGCATTAGGTTCCAATGCATTTTTAAGTTCATTCAATAAATTTTAACCATTAATCTTGAATTAAGTCTCAGTTCTAAGGCCCTATCGAATCTATCTTTAACACTCCTAGAATGCAACTAAATGAGCAAAAAGACCATTCTCCTTGGATGAACAACTAGCTAAGGAAGAGTGAGAGGTTCAATGCAAAACATTTGAATGGAAAGCAAGCAAACCAATAAAAGAAAAAGGAACACTTCTACCATTTACTCAAACTCACAAGTGATCTGATCAAGAAAATGAGAAACACACTTTTTGTTTTTCAATGTCTTAATCTCAAGAATCTACTAATGCAAAAATCATCTTTCAAACCATAATACAAGATGAATCCAATTTTTTTATTTTTTCAAATAAATGTTAATAAACTACATGAAAAAATGAACCAAAGACTTCAAAACTAAAGAAATAATCCTTTTTACGAAATTGGAAAACTATCTCATTGACTGGGAAGCAAAGCGATTTATGCCAAGCAAAAGAAGGAGACCGAACGAACAAGACAAGGAAGTTCAGTGACCAAAAGCCACACACCAATCAAGAGGATGACAAACAATGAAAAGGAAGAAGCCGCAAACAATTAGAGAGATTATAGCAAGTAGAGTCTAAAGATCTCAATGAATGAGTGACCCAAGCAAACCAAGTAGTGGAGAAACCCTAGGGTATTTAGGTCACACGGTTCAAGAGGAAGGATTTGAAAAGACTTGAAAACTGAAATCAAAAATCTTAACAACCAACAACTTTGACACAACAAAGAGGAGAAAAACAAGCTCTGAGGACAGAACACACTAGCCAATCAACCAAACAAACCTTAAAATTTGAAACTTACAGGAATCATTGCAAGTAAAACACTAGCAACATGCATCGACAACAAATCATCGCACCTCCCTAACCAAGCACTTTGCGACGTCATCGTGAAACTATATCAGTTAGCTGTGCCGAGCCGATTTCAGGTCTCGTCACGACTGTTAGACAATTTAATCACACTCTACAGTAAAAGGAGAAAATAAACAACGACTACTTTGCGACTGTTAGGAAATAAACAACGATGACCTAGAATCAAAAGCAAAAAATGAAAGTTGGGCTAGAGCAGGGCTAGATCTATCACTCATAAGGGTGGGAAGGCTGCAGGAGTAGTCTAGAAACTTCCAGAATAGAGTATTCTACCCAAACAATAAGGAAGATAATAAACAAACAAAACAATCAACACAAAAGACAAAAGACAAGTCCTCGGTAGAGTTGCCAACTTGTGACAGAGGTAAGTTCCCTTTGCGGACAGAGGCAACCCCTCTAGCCCTAGAGTAGGTCTAGTCAATGCAAAGACAATACCAAAGCAAATTTCCTTAGAAAGTTGGTGTTATGAAGGCCTACCTTCAATTTGACGTTCGATGGAGTCCTCGTGTTGCTCCAGGTCCTATTCTTCTAGTCACTTATACCTGAAAACAACATGTAGAGAAACGCCACAAACATAATAGAAAACAACCAAGCAATCTACTTGAAGAGTCAAGGAACCTCAAGCTATCAACATACAATTTACACATGATATAGGAAACACGATATTGATTTGTATTAATATAAATCAAAGTAAAACTTACAACCAAGCCTTGACGTCTTAAGCCTCCTTGAAGGGTCCTGTCGGCATGTCTCTGTAAACATTTACTTGTGAACTGTCTCCCAAGGGAACATATGACTCTCTTTTCTATCCAAAAGGGTTGATGCTAGAAATCTCTCAAGCCAACTATACTCAAACATCTCTCAAATCAAAATACATATGAGGCTACTTCCACACTCCAATAACACTCTCTACCTTTACTCCTCTCTTAGAAACTTGAAACTATCAAATTACATCTAGCTATCATCCAGTTACATCCAAGCTAGCTGATCTCATTCATGGAGGAGATATTTATAGGAGGGAGAGGTTCCATAAGAGAAGGAAGGAAGAGCTTATCTCTTAGCGAGGTTGCACAAAAGGTGGAACAACTATCCCAGAGGAGAGAGGCGAGCTCAACTAACCCATCAACCAGCCCTAGGACTGCCCATGAAGCAATTTCATCTCGAAGTTTTGTTGAAAAACTTGCCAAATCTGGCTCATCGCTAGTGCAACACAGGGACAGAGCGAAGACTTCGCTAGGGCTAGTGTTAACTTAACCATCTTCGCAAGAGGGATAACTTCTGACTCATGATGACCTAGAAGCTTAGGTAAAAAGGGGTCTTCTTCAGGGATAATGAATTGAGACATTCTTCCTGAGATTGCAAGGAAGGCAATGACATATAATCGACAACATGACACAGCACAGATGTCAGTAACATGGACCGGTAGTATCTGGGATCAGGGAATGTAGAGTCGGTGACAAATTATTGTGTAACAGTAGGCCGAAATTACATTACAAGACTAGGGTGGACAACTCTGTGACTCTATCATACATTTCGTGCTCCGTGCCTGCAATTTGCAGAGTCTTTACAACAATATTGGGTCAAAACTTGGGCTTTGAGCCCCAAAACATGACTTGTGGGGATTCCATGCCCAACAAGGTGGTAAGGTATGGAACCATCGATTAACATGACCTTCAAGGGTGAGGAAGAAAATAACACAATAAAAATCTTCATCATTGATTTCGTAAGATTTACAAAACTTAAGAAAATCAGAAATGTGATCAGTTATGGATGTTCCATCCTCACCATTAAAATTTAACTGAGACAAGTGATAGAGAGGCTCATTGGGATTGAAATTTGATAAAGAGATAACTTAGAGAAACACCTCGGGAGTAAGATTTGAAGATGAGCCATTTTATATAAGAGGTTAAAACTAGATTCAATGGGCTCAGCTTGTCATCTGGCCATCCTAGCACCACTATTGACAATGATGGAAATATGTCAACCAAGGGGTCTCCCCGATGTGAAGTCCCAATTATTCCTCACACAGTTTGGAGTAGGATCCCTAGAGTATTAGCCTATTATTTTAGAGATATGTCTTGGATCTAACTGTCACCAAGGGAGAGGAGTGCACATGTGCCTTCAGAAAGAAAGGGGAGTGTGCCTGGTGAGTGTTCGATCATATGTGTCAAAATTCTTTCACTGCGGAGGGGAGGAGATGTGAACCTCTAAGAGAGAGGTAGTAGTACCACCCTAGTAGAGACATATATGAATAATAAGGTCACATGCAACATCAAGCGGAATAGTCCACATAGATGCATCGGTCATTGAAACTAATAAAACATGGAATATATATCTAATATCTAGCGAAATAGTCCACGAGGATGCAACAACAATAGTAGAAATTACAACACATTCTCAATATAATAAGTACCAAAATAACTGAAATAATTCAACTACTTTAGCACAGATGAGAGTGAACATGAATTACAAACATTCACAAAATAGTCTTACAAATATCAATAATCCATGCATGAAGAATGTGCTGGCCTTGAAGGGTTTTGTTATTAAGTAAAAGTTCCAAGAAACATGTATACAGTGAACATCACTAGCTCCAATAGTGAAGCATTGGAGCCACTCATTTCTCCTCAAAATAATTGATTTGTCTCTCTAATGCCTTGCGGGAGGAGCCAAGGTGAAAATTCCTTTGCTCATACGATGAAGGTGTATATATAACTAAGGGGTTATGCTTCACCCTCCTTGTGAATATTTGATTACCCTCATGACTATTTGGCTTCCTATGATCTTTTAACTTACACAAATCTCCAAATTCCATCTCTGTCCCTCAGACTTCCACTTTACAATACATTTTTAATATACATGTTCCACAATGATGATGTGCCCTATGACAACTCATAACATGACATGACATGACACTGCTGACATGGACTGCCTGATGATGTGCCAGTGTCACGCAATTGTTATTGTTGTCTCTGATATTTTCTTGAGAATGATTTTTTCTTCCACCTTCTCATGGCTTCGAAACAAGGAGTCTTCAATGATCTCAAGTCTTGGGTTGTGGTGGCAAATTAATGCTCCTTTGCTTTACCTTGATTGATCAACTTGCATGTACAACTGCAAAAAATTATTTCAACATTCTTCCCTTCTGCATCTTCTTCATCATCATCCCGTGATGGTGTCAGAGAGTACCTATATATGAAATTCACTCATGGAAACATGACATCAGTCTGAAAACCCCCTAGTCTAATATAGTGCATTTGGTTCCATTAACTAGGTCAGGACCAGGTGCCAGGTCAGGAGAGAGGGCTCAGAGATTGCAAAATTGTGTAGTTCAAGCAGCAAGGGGTGAGGCTTGATCACTGAGACTATGCAGTGCGTAGTTCAGGCTACATTGAGGGAGAAAAATTGGCAGTCTTGGGTGACAACGAGGCAGGCTGAGGGGATGGACACTGGGAGGACATACTGCGTAGTTTCAAGAGGCAAGGGAGACTAATATACTGCACAACTGTGTAGTTCAAAGGCTTATGGAAAGAGCTTGAGGCTTGTGGGTGTGTAATGCGTAGTTAGGATCAGGGTAGGAGGAATGATTGTGAAATCTTGGAGGTCAAGGCTGGGCCTTGGGTACATAAACTGCGCTGTTCAGTAGTCCTGGGAGGTAGGAACTGCTCATTGCATAGTGACAAGGGGGAAACTGACACCTTGAGTTCTAGAACTGTGCAATGCGTAATCTAGGGAGGTTGGGTGGAGCCAAGTTGCTCGGTTGGGAAGCTTCTTTAGAAATGGTTGAGTGTGAGACTGGTGAGATTGAGGTGTATAGTGATAAGACTTCAATTGTCATATCGCACTTATAATACTTGATGATGCAAAGAAAAGATAGATCACCCATGACACATGAAAAACACATTTCCCTTCGTGTGACCAATTTAACACCAATTACAACAAGTGCGTTAGTTAAGATACACTTTGTGATGACCGTGACAACACTTGTTCAACAATGCTCAAAACTTTATGAATGAGTGCGACTAGTGTTTACATGGTTAGGACAACTCATATACACAAAGGTAGACCCTTGAAACCACTAGAATAGGATTTTACACATTGTGTGATAGCCAGTATGAAAAAAGAAGACAATTTTCCTATGTTGCAAATGAGACCAAAACACCTAAAGAAAATACACGAAATTAGTTTCAATGTTTGCGAGAATACATGACATTGAAGACAATGATGTGGAAATGATAAGTTGTCCTTATTACTTCAGCTTCATGAGAGATGTGCTTTGCTTTTCATATCTATCTTCCAAAAGGTTGTAAATCATATGTTGTCTTCATGTGGTCCTCATCATATTCCAGTGTTCCTTCGTCTTCTTGCTTGATGATCATCCTTTGTCCTCGGCTCCTTAGGTGTTGGGCATTGGTTCAACCAATTTTGTAGTTCTGAAAGACAAATGGCACTAGGTGATTGCACAATTTTGAGAGTTAGGGCTTGGGATTGAGCACTAGGTTTTCAAAATGCACAATTCTGGGAGGTAGAGACTTTACATTGCATAATGTCAAGAGACAAGATTGTTGCTTAAGGGTTGAGACTGCACAATGTGTAGTTCAAGAGGGCTGGATGAGGCTGGGTCGCT
This sequence comes from Pinus taeda, assembly GCA_000404065.3. Classification (NCBI taxonomy): domain Eukaryota; kingdom Viridiplantae; phylum Streptophyta; class Pinopsida; order Pinales; family Pinaceae; genus Pinus; species Pinus taeda. The sequence continues at coordinate 12,141 of APFE031176550.1, forward strand.
GGGAACTTTATGAAATTTGGCTAAGTGTAGGATCAGTGACTAAGTGTAGGATCAATGAAACTGATTTGAACAATGATAGAAATTGGCAATGATCACACACTTAAACACTTGGAAACAATGTAGATCATCCATAACATACGAACACATACTTCCTTTAATGTGACAACCTTTGCAACAACTTATGACAAGTGCGGCATTGAAGATAGAATTTGCAATGATAATGAAGACACTTGTGTGATAGTGCATGAATCTTTGGAAATGAGTGAGAAACATTCCTACAAGATAAGAACAACTCATTATCACAAAAATTTCCCCTTGAAGAAAACCAAAACTCCCCTTTTCATGATAAGTGACAATTCCCATGCCAAAAGATGACATTTGCTATATGAAGATAAAAATGTGAACGACGCTTGCGATATACAAATGATGATGAAAAAAACACATGCCAGAGCAAAGATAACATCAAAAGGACACTAGTTAGAGTGAAAGCAAGTGAAAGCGACAACTCAAAACATGAAAGCGACACTCGCGAAAACAAAGGTGTGTAGGAGCGACAGTTTGAAAGAAATCACCAACATAGAAGTACAAACACAACTATAATGTGAGAAATTGTCATTGTCAGTGCACACTAACTGTTGACATGGATTGGACATCGCACAGGCACAGTCTTGAGAGGAAAGTTTTATTCTTTTCCAAGCTTGCGTAAAATAATGTGCTCATGCACTTGTTACAAACTTAGCATGTGTGAGCAGGTGATTTCAACACTTCCAGTCCAAGAAGGGAGCTCAAAAGCATTAGCTGACTAAGAAGGCTCCAAAATTTGAATGTAAGAATAATTTTGGAGGATGTTTGTCACAATGATAACATGTTCTAAAATTGGTTACTTTAAATCATATACGTTTTACTTAAATTCCAATTCAAGATGGTCCAATTGATGTTATCTTAAGTTTAATGATTGATTTGATTGACATGATTTAGAAATCAATATAAAGATACTATTTTATTAATATCGTAAATCACATTATATTTTCATTAACTAAAGTTCTCTTGCCAATAAATACAAGTATCTTTGGCATTTATTCAATGAACCAACAAGTATTTAAGACATTCAACTTTGTGTGGTGAAGTAAAATTATAAGTGCAGACATGAATGAATTATCTAGCCCAATAATGGGTCTAGAAACAAAAAATACATTCTATGGAAGGTTTCCTTAGGTTATAATCAATCAAGAGGGCCTACCTCTTGGTCGCTTATCTTGTTTGATGATGTCCTCACTTGCTCGCTCTAGCAATCTGTCGCTTCCTTCTTCAAGCTCCTGAAACAAGTAAACAACAACAACACACAAATATAATAATAGACGAATTGCAATTCAACCTACTTAATAGTCAAGAAGCATTAAGATACGAAAGTTTAATATGACAAAACATGTAGGAAATCAATCGATAGTTGCATATATTAATATTCAAAGAGAGATTACAACCATTCGTCTTGACGTCACAGTCTTCCTTTGACCAGACCAGGTTCCCACACACTTCTGCTAGCACTTCATGATGGCTTCAAACAACAATAGTTTAAAGAATCTTCCCTTGAGGTAGTTCCATCATTGTAGGGGAAAGGAACCCAAACTGTCATCATCAACCCCATTCGGCCAAACCATTTATCAGAATTTCGTTACAGAGCTTCTAGAGATGGAAGCTTTGGCTCTAATTTAAAAAAAATTCCATAATAGGATTGACACGACTGGAACACAGCTCAGTCACAGCAATCGGCACGGGGAATAGTTCTAATCTCTGTACATCGGCGTGGGGGAGACAAAGTTCATTAGTAGCAGTCTTGTAAATTGAGTAAAACAAAAGTTTCAGGGGAAATGGTGCAAAAGGGAAATGATTTGCTCATGAAGAGGGACATAATGGGAGTTTATCCATGAAGACAAAGCATGCGGGGTTCACTGTAGAGGTCCTCCAGGATCAAGTAAGGAGGATTACAGGGATAGGGACAAAATGTTGTGTAACATATACCCCCCAAAAGTGTGAAGGTCGAGCCAGAATGAGTGATGAAATGCTTTATAAATTAGTGCGAGGAATCGATCTTCTGTTGGAAAACCTACAAGCAAGTACAGATACATATACATAAATTGGGATCTTTTTCAAATGATACATGAATTGTGGCATGGACACAGCTATCTAGAGAATGATCATGTAAATGGATCCTGGCATGTGTGCAACCATGCGATAAAAAGGATCATAATTAAACCAAGGTATGGTTGCAACCATCCAAATAATGAGAAGGATCACATATGATAACTCATGGTCTGGATGTAGCCAGCCACCTAAAAGAGACATCCATATCATCATAAACCATGTCACACCACTTCGCAACTTGGACTTTCGTGATCTAAGTCCAGGGTATTGCGCTCCAACACGACCCAATCAAAGTACAAATTCTAACATGCGAATAGATGTGTTGATCGAGCATGATAGAAATTCACTTGATTACCATTCCATGATGTAAACTGTTAACAAGAATGAGAGAGACCACCAATAATGATGATGGCCCTCAAGGTACTATCAGCACAATCCACAGGATGTGAATACAGGAACTGAATTCGAACATCTGCAAAATCACTCGATCGAAAGCCAATGATGTGAACTTGTCATCGAGTGCGAAGAAATTTCCATTAGGGCATGAATGCTCTAAGGTACTGGAAGGGAGGCTCTTGGACAAATTCCTAGATAATGAGTTGAAGTCGACGGAAGGTGACCATGTTGAAGGAGGGCCATAATGAATCCCACATCATTGACATGAGACAAGAGGATGAAAAATGATTTTGGATGATACAGAGAATCAGAGGTAAGTGTAATTGTAGAAGGGAAACTCTTGAACATATCAGCGACACAACTTCGAAGTTTGGAAGCTTTTGGATCCATAGGATCAGTGGTCATGATGAAATGGCAGAGATAAAATGGAAGGCAAAAATGAAAAGCCCAAACCCAGGAAGGTCAATGATACAAAGGAGGATATCCCAACCTGACACGAAGCAAAGAATGTCATGTTCAAGAGTGAGCTGCCGACACGACTGATGGATTTCCAAATTTTACCCCACCATTTCTGGTGAGTACCCCAATAATTTTTTGATTGCAAGCTTGAAGGGGATAACATATGCTTGCACTATAAGTTCATCCTTTGTACGAATCCAAACTAGTAAGTTTAACGAGCCTCAAAAGGAGAAGCTCGTGTTCATCATGATGACAAATGTGATTTCATTTAATAGTTTAACGAGTCTGACAAAGGTGTAACTCGATATCTTTTTCATGTTTAGAGAGTTTGAAAAAGACATGTAAAAGAAAACTCAACATGGTCCCTTTTCATACATTTGTGTCTCTCGAGCCCAAAAAGGTAGAAAATAATATTTGAGAGAACTGCTTGACCATTTCAGTCAAGGAGTACCTTTTTCGTAAATAGTGCCTCCCAACCCGAAAAAGGGGTAAACTTATAGTAGGCACATGACGTTTTGCATCCGTTAATGAGTTCAAAATGACAAGGGCTTGGCCATATTTTTGTTTTTAAAGGGTCGGAAAAGAGCTGAAAGCAGACGCCCCTATTTTTATTCTCTTTAACGACTCAAAAGGGAAAAATACTCGGAAATCTTTTCATATGAGTTTAATGAGTCGAGAAAAGAGCTGAAATATGACTCATTGCCATTGTTGAACATCCATCACCTAAGGGCAAAGTGTATTATCGAGTCCTTGAGGCAAAATAGGTCAAAAATATTTACAAAACCCGATATTTTCATGAAAAATGAATTAAAAGGGAAAAAGTAAATATATTTTTACCATTTACCATTTTACCTTTACAATGAAGACTTTTTACCCACTTTTGCCCTAGTTTTTCTGAAGTAGATTGCGGGAGATTGGAGAGGTCAATCGACGAACCGTCAGTTCCAGGTAACAACCGAAGCCTCGAGTTCCATTTTCATTTTATTCATTTCTATTTTTAGCCATCTTTTTGAATTTTTAGGGAGGTTTTTGAGAAAATTTTTTGCCTCAATCGACATGATTTCCGGGCACGGGACCGAGCTGGCCGAGGGTGATTTGCACACCTGGCCGTACCGACCAGTGCGAATGTTTCTAAAACAAGTGTGCTAGCACCGTGAAAGGGGAAAAATCAATTTTCCTCAAGCACTAACCATTTAAATTTGGATTTTATGTGCCAAAATTGATCACTAACTTAAAGAAATGGCTTTTGCAAGAGAGAAATTGTCAAAAATGGTGGATTAGAAGGAAAGAGAACACAAAGATGTGGACACCCAGGCAATGAATGATCCAACTTTCCTAGAGGCTTTGAGGGCTTGCGGGCTCCTCAAATTTTTCCTTACACCAGGGATGCAGGCCCAGCCCGAATTGCTTTGATACTTGATAAGCCTTTAGGACATCAATCATGAGATTTTTGTCATTGGGGACTAAGAGTTGGAGTTGACAACTTCAAACATCTACTTCATCATTAGGCTATCTCACAGAGGAGAGCAAGTGAACTTGTATGGGTCATGTCTGATCGGGGCAAGCATATCTTGCCTGCTTTCTTAGCATTGTCCTGAGACCCTAAAATCCAAAAGTGGGAAGATCGAGATTTCTTGTGTGCGAGATTTGACATTGAGGGTACTTATGTTGACCATCAACAGAGTGGTGGGGTCCCAGGCAGAACATGAGACTAACAAGTCAAATTTCCTTTACGCTATTGAATGCACAACTCCTATGATATTCAACTGGGCTGAGGCCATGAAGATAAACATCAAACACCAGTTGTCCAAGGCCCAGGTAGGAAATCTAAAGCAATTTGGCTTAAGATAAGTGCTTATGACCTTTTTCCTGGAACGAGTGCCTTTGTTCCAGTATCAGTTGACTGAGGTTGATCCTACCATGCCACGTGATCTGCAGATGGCCCATTGGAGTCGTTTGATGCCAATGATCACTAGGGGTTAGTAGATGTCCTATCGACCAACATTATTTTCATGGCTACTTTGATAGAAAATCGTCGTGGAGGATTGGACGTACAATGACACTGATTTCCGTGGAGACCCGGATATGTTGTTACCAGATGGGGAGGACTTTGGTGACAACGTTAAAAACCAATTTTTTGATTTTGATGTTTTTAAATTGTTTTTTTTTTTTGATATATGCATTCTTATAACATTTCACTTGTGTATGCAGATGTTGGACCAGAGCGGCTAGCTGAGATGTCCCCGATAACTAGGTGCTACCCCCTTCCTATTGATGATGTCACCCCTTGTTAGGAAGGGAGTGATAAGGAGGAGGAGATTGCAATGAACCTCGAGGGGTTGACTCATGGTATCTTGGAGTATTCTCAGATATGACACATGCCTCAACAATACTAGAGGCACATAGTGGGAGTCTCAAATTGGATCTACCGATTGTTGAGTCATGTTGTATGAGTTGTCTCATGCTATCATGACCACGATGATGAGTAGTTCCTAGGTACAATACTTACATATTTTTTGAGGCATGCGTGCCATGGAAATTCGAGGCCTACACGCTGCTGATGTTATGATGGACATACATATTATTTTTTGGGGTTTAGATGTGTCAAACATTATCAGACACACACACACACACATATACATAAATACATATATATCTATATATATATATATGTGTGTGTGTGTGTGTGTGTTGTATTTTCCTATTTATTATGGTACAAATGGTTTGTCTTAACTTTTACATGTTTTGTAAATGTCTTTCCAACGGATGGATATGAAGATACATTCATAAAATTTCAGGGTTCCCGACGGAATATTTCCCGTTGAGTTGAAGGACGACAAGCTGTGAATCTAGGTTGACAACCAATTCTCTGATATCCAGAGCGATCGCTTATGATAACAGTTCGATGACTACACTATACTCAATAATGTTGTTGGTTGTACGACCTAGGAAGATACCTTGAAGGTCAATCAAGTCACTGTTAGGGTTAAATATAGCCCATGTCGCGAATGATAGGTTTTAAGTACTACGACAAGCACCATCAGTGAAACCAACGTGAGGAGATGCAGACATCTACAAAGAAATAAAAGCATAATAAACAAGAGGGTTGTTTGAAAACTTTTCACACAAAACCATGTTGTACAAAAATGAATCACACAGTAATGTACATAAGTAACCATGCAAGACGACCTAAGCATAGTACTTTTTGAGGTAAAGCTCGTTGCGGGGCTTATGGAGAGGATTTCCTTCATAATCAATAAGTTCATAGGCTCCTTTCTATAAAACATGTTTTACAATATAGGGCCCATGCCACATATGTTCGAACTTGCCTGCCCCTAGCTTACTGTTAGCTTGATCATATAGTAGGAACAAATCACCCTCATAGAAAGCGCGAGGGGAGACCGAATGGTCGAAATGGGTTTTGACCTGTTTCTTTTGTTCTTCGATGACCATGGCAGCGAGACAACAAATCTCATCCAGTCATTCTAAATATGAGAGGCATTCCTCTTGAGGTAATGTTTTAGGGAGGATTTCAACAACTAAGTGAAGGAATCTCACATTCGATTGGTAATGTTGCTTCAAGACGGTATACTTGTTGGAATGGTGTGAAACTAGTGGCATCTTTGGTTGAAGTTCGATAGGCCCACAAAGCTGAAAAAAAATGAGATGCCAATTTTACTTGTGCATCCCAATAGTACGCTGAAGCATGGTGACCAAAACTTTGTTCACAACTTCAAATTGGCCATTGGCTTGAGGGTATTATGGGGTCGAGCCATCATGGCGCAAGCCCAATGTAGATGTCAATTTTGTCATCATGTAATCTCTGAAATGGGAGCCATGATCTGTGACAATAGCTTGGGGTACGCTGAACCTTTAAATAACATGGCTAAAAAGGAATTGAGTTGCCATCTTACAATCTGCAGAATATGTAGGCATCGCTTCGGCCCATTGGTGAAGTAATCCAGAGCAATGATAATGTAGCCATGCCCCTCGGTTGAACAAGGGTTACATGTCATATAATCGATGCCCCATTTGGAAAAGGGATCAATGGTAATGACGGGGTGTAGGTGAGTGGGTTTCACATTCGTATACGTTGGTATTTTGTGCACCACAATGATGGGATCAATGCCAGGAATTTCTTCATAAGATTATGCAAACAAATCATGGAATTCCTAAAAAAGACGAGTATATTTCTTGATCTCATCTGGAGAATAAGATACCCTGATATAAATGTGTTCAAGGACACTAGATTTGATAGAAATGTCAATCGACATCATTTGGGTAATATTACCCAAATTTCTTCATGAGTAATAGTCGGTGGTGGAAATGGAGAAAAGGACTCTTCGAAAGAGGTAGACATGACCACTAGGCAAGGTAGGAATGAGGAGCGATGATGGGTATCAATCCATGGCGGTTCCTCAAGAGACATGATTTCCATGATACCTTCATCGGTGAGGAAGGTCTCGGCTAAGGGATTAGATTATTCCAAAGTTCCAAGCTAGGGGGATTGAGAATACTTATCAAGAGAGGTCTTCAGGATATGAGAATCAAAGGATGAAGAGTTCGCAGCTGAAACAATTTTGATGTAATTGACTTCGGTGGGACTAAGCAGAATGACGTCACCCCAAGCATCAACCAGATCTAGTGCAGGTATGAACTAAGGATCAGATCTGATCGAGATCATGTTGATGAAGGAAGCATGAGGAGGTGGGAGTGGAAAAATCCCCATTAAGGCAGAATCTTTGAAGAGACCTACCCCCACACTCTCAAAGGGAGCACTAGAGTGCTTGACATATAGAACATTGCCATCAGATGAGGAAGAGGCAAAGAAAGACAACAGATCAATAGTGAAAATCCTCCCTTTATGGGGAAAACGGATCACAATGAGGAGGCCACGACATGAGTCCAACTTTGGTCGAATAGAAGATTATAATTAAGATTGGCGTCAATAATCTCTACTTTGACTTGCACTGTCTTGCCTTCCAGGGTGATGGCAAGTTTGGGTAAGACACCAAAGGGTCACAAATCACACCCATCGAAAGATTCCAATGTGCTCGGAGACTGGTTCAATGCAGGGGAACCAATAGCCTTCCAGCACACAGTTGACATGATGCAGGTAGAAGCATCTTCATCGATGACAGTGCGGTGGATGGTATTTTAATTAATGATTACCTAAATAAGAAAGGTAATCTGATGAGGGAGTCTTGGAACATGGTTCTCTAGATCGAAACATATAAAATTAGAATCGGTGGGATCAATGCCCCGATAGCTAACATCAAAGATTTCCACTGTGATGGGTAGCTTTGGAGTACCTCGAGAGCTGACATAGCTGACGATGCCTGAGCCAAATATTCAACAATATTGTAATGCTGAGTAGCTCGGGCATTGGGATTATACGAGGATTTTCGTAGCACACCTCGAGAGGGTGTTCGTGTAGTGAAATCAGGGTTAGGGTGCTCAATTTGCAGAGGGCCAGAACTCGGGGTAGAAGAAGAAGGTGGAGCTTCTTTTTCTTTCCCTACTGTGGGAGCTGGAGTTTGATAATTCTTCGATCGGGTAGCCACATTAATGGGTGTGCTCATCATGAACACTTGATATCCAGAGGAAGCAGATCTAGGTTGGTCTACCATCTGAGTCTACTGAGATAGAAAAGGCTCTTTGAGGACAACGCCCTTTGAGAAAATGACTAACTTCGGATTGTCATGGATAATCCTTAGTATAGTGATCCTCTTCACACATGAGACAGGGATACTTAGGTTTTCATTGCAAGGATTTGTTAGCATACGATTTAGGAGGAACTTGTTTCGGGGCATCGACTTTAGCTTTGCCTTTGCCTTTCTTTTTTCCTTTTGAGGATTTTTCCGCTGTAGTAGACTGGACAATGTGGACCTTTGAGGTTTTAGCAGGGCCTAGAGGGTTTTGAAATGAACTATTGGGAGTAGTATTTGAGACTGACTTCTATTTGGAAGAAGTTTTGGTAGGGGCCTAGGAGCTGCTCAATAGTGACAATCCACCCTTTATGGGGAAAACGAATCACACGAAACAAAGAGGAGGCCATGGCATGCATGGCATGAGTTCAACTTTGGCCGAGTAGAAGATTATAATTGAGATTGGCGTAAACAATATCTACTTCGACTTGCACTGTCTTGCCTTTCAAGGTGATGGCAAGGTTGGGTAAGGAACCAAAGGGTCATGAATCGCGCCCATCGAAAGCTTCTAATGTGCTCAGAGACTAGTTTAGTGCAGGGGAACCAATAGCCTTCCAGCACGCAGTTGACATAATGCAAGTGGAAGCACCTTCATTGATGATAGTGCGGTGGATGATCTTTTTATTAATGATTACCTGAATAAGAAAGGCAATTTGATGAGGGAATCTCAGGACATGGTTCTCTAGATTGAAACAAATCAAATTAGAATCGGTGGGATTAATTCCCCCGATAGCTGACATCAAAGATTTCCGATGTGATGGGAAACTTTGGAGCACCTCGAGAGCCGACATAGTTGATGGCGCTTGAGCCAAATCTTCAACAATATTGTAATGTTGAGCGGCTTGGCCGTTGGGATTATATGAGGATTTTCATAGCACACCTCGAGAGGGTGGTCATGTAGTGAAATTAGGGTTACGGCACTCGATTTGCAAAGGGCCAGAACTCAGGGTAGAAGAAGAAGGTGGAGCTTCTTTTTCTTTCCCTACTGTGGGAGCTAGACTTTGATAATCCTTCAATCGGGTAGCTACATTAATGGGTGTGCTTATCATGAACACTTGAGATCCAGAGGAAGAAGATCGGGGTTGGTCTACCATTTGATTCTATTGAGACAGAAAAGGCTCTTTGAGGACAACAGGGGTCCCTTTGAGAAAATGACTAACTTTAGATTGTTGTGGACAATCCTTAGTATAGTGATCCTCTTCACAAATGAGACAGGGATACTTGGGTTTCCGTTGCGAGGATTTGCCAACAGATGATTTGGGAGGACCCTGTTTCAGGGCATCGAATTTAGCTTTGCCTTTGCCTTTCTTTTTTCCTTTTGAGGATTTGTCTACTGCAGTAGACTAGATAGCATGGACCTCTGAGATTTTAACAGGGCCTAGATGGTTTTGAGATGAACTATTGGGATTCGAGACCGACTTTTGTTTGGAAGAAGTTTTGATAGGGGCCTGAGATACTGAACCAATAACTCCATCAACGAGAGGAACAACGGGTGACTTCGATGTCGCAAGATCAGATGATGGCCATGGAGCATTGGGTAATAATTCGTATAAGGTTCCAGACTAAGAGTAGACCAGGTCCAAGTACTAGGCACGAGCAATGGTTTGCTCTTTAGTGACACATCCACCCATGGCTATATCGTGAGCAATTGGGGCTATGAATGATTTGGTAAAGCATTCGGTGAGCAACTGATTAACTATCTTGAACTTGATCAGTCGACGTCTACGTCTCCATTCATTGATATGATCAGAGATGTGTGTCGCAGTGTCTTGCTTAAGAGATGCAAGCAGATAGGTGTCCGTATCATAACGAACCGACAGTTGAAAATGCGTGAGAAAGGCCATGGCTAACGAATTGAAGTCATGAAAATTACTTTGAGGTAGCTCGATGTACCATTTTGTTGTGGCACCCATGAGGGTTTGTTAGAAAAGATGAAGATGAATGGAATCATCCACATATGAGTTCGATGAGCACCAGAGGTGATATGTCATCACATGGGCCTGAGGATCTTCTTTAGCTTTTATATCAAACTTTGGGCAATCACTTGGTATCTTGGACGAGACTGTAGGCCAGTATGACGAATGAAGAATCAGATCATTCATAAGACACGATACATACAACAACTCAAGTGTAGCCAAGAAAGGTAATTGAGTGTTAAAAGGAATGGGAGGTTGATAGGCGGGCCCATAAGGAGGAGCCCATCCCTTCTGGTAAGGATTTTGACCCCACAGTGGGGGATTTTGGCCATATGGCATCCGAGGCTACCCCCATTGCAGATTACCTTGACCAAATGGAGGATTCAAACCTTGAATACCTTGAAACTGTCCATGCACAAATTGCTGATAGGAAATGTATGGGTTAAAAGGTTGCTGAGCATGTTGACCTTGGACATATGGGTGTGGGACCTATTTTCCTGGACCATAGAGATGTTGGGTTTATTGTCCCTAAACAAGAGAGTTCTGGACCTGCAGTCCTTGGGCATAAGGTTGATACGCTTGTTGCCCTTGGACGTAGGGATTTTGTACCTGGTGCCCTTGGTCAATAGGATTCTGAACCTGTTGGCCTTGGACAAGAGGATTCTGCAGCTACTGCTTCAGGACTTGACCTTGAACCTATCCCTGCAAGGGTTGCCCTTGTTAATAGGTATACAAGGGTTGTTGCTACCTAGGTTGGCTTTTCTAACCTTGTAGTTGCAAAATTTGTCCCTAGGTTTGCAGAGGTTGGTCCTGCAAGGGTATGGGTTGAGAGGTATGCAAAGCATATTGCATCTGGTGCTACGCGGCTTGCTGCAAATGTTGAAAGGACTAACCTTGCAGTTGTTGCAGGTTACCTTGTTACAGGATAATCTGCCCTTGTTGTTGCACAGAAAGCCCTTGCTGAAACAAAGGTTTCCCTTGCAGTAACAAAGGTTTCCCTGGTTGTTGAAAAAGTTGTCATTGCTGTTGCAAGGGTACTTGAACAGTGTCTGGGAAATTACCGAACTGAATTTGGCTGTAGCTAGGCTGGATGTATTGCCCAGGTTGGAGGGTGTAAGGTTGATTAACCAATCCTTGAGAACCATATGGAACATAAGGATTTTGGTATTGGACCTTAGCCCCATAGTTTTGTTGATACTGAACATTGCTCGATCCAGACGGACCACCAGGATTTTGAATCTATTGGTGCTAGACATTGCTTGATCTAGTAGGGTCAACAAGGTTGTAAATAATACTAGAAGAGGGCTGGTTTATGCCAAGCATGTGAGCTTGTGAACTGCTCACATTAATGACACCTGACACCATAGAGACATTCAAGTTCTACCCCCCAGGCAGCGGTACAATCTGGCCACTGACTAATGGGATAGAAGAACTGGCAGAGACAATCTTTGAAATCGCCAGTTGAGACTGACGTGTAACTGGGATCGATGATACAAGAGTGTTTGGGACCATGGGGTTGCATCGGGACTGAAGTAAGGTTGGGAAGTCGTGTTCGTGGCAAATGAACCTGATGTAGGTCTAATGCCTGATGCCCAAACATAATTATGGTAGAGTGATGAGGCATTAGGTGTGCCTGAAACTAAGTGTCCCGAAGACACATAGTCAGGTGGGAAGCTGGAGGGAATAACTTCTAAATAAGGGAAACCCTCAGGAGATAACTGCAACTACAATTCTTCCCCCTCAAAAGCGTGTGGTGTTGATACTTCAGATTCATCGGGAGAGGTGATTGGTGCATTGCCTTCAGGTTCCATGTCTGAAAAAAACGACTATGAGCAGTTGGACGTGTACTGGGGAATAGTTCCAAAGGAACACCTGGTTGATCGTACAGACTGTAAGGGTGCTGTGGTGATACATAAATAACGTGAAACAGAGGGTTCAGAGGATAGATAACCAGTCCAAGATGACCGTCAGTGGTTGGCGAGGTCTCTGGAGTTCGAAAGGGATTATATGGAGATTTTGGATCAAGACCAGTAGATGACCCTGAATCGAAAGTAGGCAAAGGACAAGATGATAATGGTCAAACACTAAAAACAATCACAAGTTCAACATTTTGGTCCTCAAATGGCTCTGATAACTCTGGAAGCGGCTCCTCGGACAATCTTTCAGACGGAGGAGAGGAAGAGGAAATGGGTGAACCAAATGGTTCAGCCATGATGACCTTGTCTTAGTCAAGAGAACAAATAACTTCAAGGCTTTAAAATATCCTTTCAAGGGAACTCACGATTTGGTAAAAAATATAATAGGATGTTTTGAATCGTGGGCAATCAATTATTTAACACACATAAATGACTGATGTTCTTTCATTTTTTAAGAGTTGAGAAAGAAACAAAGATGACTCTATCGCTTTCGATTGGAAACGAGCTCGAAAGGACAAGTGCTCATATGATCTTTTAAGTTTAATGAGTCAAAAAGATCAAATGACTACTCTAGATGATCTAGGTAAACAAGATTACCAAGCAACCGCGAACTGCATAATACCTCTTGGCGAACCAAGAAGTACGAGTAGGCAATCTCCCTGAATGTTGTGTTCGGTTTATCACATTCGAAAGGTAGCTGACTCGACTTCCTAAGGATAAAAGGATTGCAGCCTAGTGGGGTCTCTCATTATATATGCGATGGTACGAGGAGCACAAATCAATGCTAGTGTTTTCTAATGCCGAAGCTAATGACAACTACTAGGTTTACAGATGCCAGAACACATCTCTAGACTAGACCTTCTAGATGTGATCGTTAATGTCAAATGTGCCTTAGGTTAATTGAATTCATTTTAGAGTTGATCTTGAGTTAAGTTTCATTTTTTAGGTCTTAGCGATGCTACTCGAAAAACATAAAAACACAACTAAATGAGACAAGACCCTTTCAATTCAATGAAATTCTTACACTAGAGAAATAAGAAACCGCTCAATCAAAATGAAAACAATCAAGCAACTGAAAACGAAATTATTTTTCACTACTTTACTTTTCAGATAATAAAATAATGAAAAATGAATTCCAATTCCTAATTTCCTAACAAGCACTTATCTATTAGTCCTTTCGAAATGAGAGAAAAAAAATAATTTCTTTTTCAAATGCTGATGTAATTCTAGTTTTTTAAGAGATGTGAATCATACTGATGTAACAAGCTAGAATTTCACACTTTCTCTTGAAACAACAAAACAAACTTTTCCAATACAATCCTTCAACGAAAAATTTTCTGAGACTATGAGCTCTTCAAGCAGACGAAAACATAAAAAGAGAGGTTCATTCAGATCAATGAAACATCAAATTTGTCAAGCACAAGACCAACAATGTAATCTATGCCAGAAAAAGATGTTCAACTTAGTATACGAAACCTTTTCAAAAAATTTGTGCAAAAGAGGTCAAAATCACAAAGAGGACCAAAAACAAATGCAAGGAGCAGACACACCTACAGCCAGACTCGATGAGTCCACAAGCTGCTGAATGGATGACTAACTATATGTCTTAGTCTCACTGGCCACTCAATCGCTCGATCAATCAAACAACAAGATGACAAGCCTACAAGCAGGCAAAAACCAAACGAAAAGTAGCTTTCTAATTAGGGAGAAAATAGTCAAAAGGCTCACAGGGTCAAAAACAAAAGAGCAGAACACACTAGCCAAGATTAGGGTCTAGCCCTAATCTTCACTTATAGGGATCATCTCAACTGCCTAACTGACAACAAGCACTAGAGGCAGGTCGGCGCGACTGTTCCTCTGCAATTTGCGCTGATCGGTGCGACTGTTAACCGATTAAACACATTGTCTGAGGGAACTAAGGAAAAAAAAATCAAAACAGAGACCAAATATGCTACTATGCATTTTAGACTTAGGTCAGTAAGTAGGAGAAAAGCAACAAAACAAAAGGGAAAACGCAAAACTAGCAAAGTTCTCACAAAATCATGAAATCCAAAACAAACAAAAAGATGGGATCTCCCCAGCAGAGTCGCCAATTTGTGGTGAAGTAAAATTATAAGTGTGGACACGAACGAATTCCTCTAGCCCGATAATGGGTCTAGCCCCAATAGATACATTCTATGGAAGATTTCCTTAGGTTAGATCAATCAAGAGGGCCTACCTCTTGGTCACTTATTTTGTTTGATGATGTCCTCGCTTGCTCACTCCAGCAATCTCTCACTTCCTTCTTCAAGCTCCTAAAACAAGTAAACAACAACAAAAACAACACACAAACATAATAATAGACGAATTACAATTCAACCTACTTAATAAGTCAAGAAGCATTAAGACACGAATATGTAATATTACAAAACATGTAGGAAATCAACCGATAGTTGCATATATTAATATTCAAAGAGAGATTACAACCATTCGTCTTGACATCACAGTCTTCCTTTGACGAGACCAAGTTCCCACACACTTCTGCTAGCACTTCATGATGGCTTCAAACAACAATAGTTTAAAGACTCTTCCCTTTAGGCTTCACTCCAATTCAAGCACACTTCTCCCTCACACAACTAGATGGCCACAACTAGTAATAGATTGCTTGTCTAAAATAGTATATTCACACTCAGCCAAAACTCTAACTCTGAATTTCACACTAGTCTATGCTTGGGAAGAAGGGAGGTTTATATGGGAAAGATGGATGGGAGATGGATCCTCTTCTCATGGAAGAAGGACTTATCCCTTGAGGTAGTTCCATCATTATAGGGGAAAGGAGCCCAAACTATCATCCTCGACCCCATCTGACCAAACCATTTAATGGACTTCTGTTACGAAGCTTCTAGAGATGGAAGCTTTGGCTCTAATTTAAAAAACTTTCCATAATAGGATTGGCACAATTGGAACACAACTCAATCACACTGATCAACGCAGGGAATAGTGCCAATCTCTGCGCATTGGCATGGGGGAGACAAAGGTCATTAACACCAATCTTGTAAATTGGGCAAAACAGAAGTTCAAGGGAAATGGTGCAAAAGGGAAATGATCTGCTCATGAAGAGGGACATAATGGGATTTTCTCCATGAAGGCAAAGCGTGCGGGGTTCACTGTAGAGGTCCTCCAAGATCAAGGAACGGGGAGTACAGGGACAGTGACAAAATGTTGTGTAACACTTTGTAAACTTGTTTTTCCATCAACCAATTCAACATTAATGATTTCATATTTGTCAATTGAACTCGTATTATCCAATATAAAATGAAATCTATTTTCTATTTATATGAGGAAGAAGTGTTTCATGGGAAAATAGATAAACATACCATATTATGGACTGGCATTTACTTTATCTTCACAATTTTCCTCTGTTATTGCAATTACTTTATCTGTAAAAAGGTGATGATTTTTCGTTCAAATCGAGTTTCTATGCACAAGGAAAGCTCCACAAAATGAACCATTGGATATGATCAAATCCAATTTAACTTTAATTTTATGACCAAATCAAATTTACTTAATAATAAATTTTATCAATTTCTAAGAACATCACAGACTTGTGGTATAATAAATTATTTTGCTGAAGTTGAAAGTGTGATCTCATAATACATCAAACTATCTTGTTTATTTTTCAAAGCATTTTGAAAAACCTCCATATTTCATTTTGCAACAGTCAATGCTAAAGTACTCTTTGTAATTAATTTGCGGAGAAAGAAGAAAGACTCTGGAGGAAGTGCAACAAAAAGGGAAAATCATGCTTTTTTTTTCCTTCGCAACGCACATAAAGCTAGGTCATTTTATGAATAGCTATGTGTTACTAATTACTCTCACATTGTTATGACTAAAATTTTTGTTGGTCCCTAAGAATCTTTCATTTTATTTTATCTTTCCATTTTAAACATTTGATCATGATAATGTGCAATATGTTAAATAAAAAATATTTTTAATGCATCGAAGCAATTGTTAAAGATCAATAAAGTGTGAAGCATAAAATATTGAAGGCTATAAATGAATCATAGCACATGCAAATAAATGATCATCTCATCCAATTTTAAATAAATTTATATTCAAATAAGGTGGAAAAGAAAAATCTCAAACAATTGACAATGTTGGAAGCGTTTGTCAATGAAAATATGTATCAATTCATGCCAAAAATAATAATTATTAGAGTATCAATAACAACTAAACAAAATGTTGATTCACTGCCAAAAAAGGAAAATAAGCATAGATCCAGAAAAATTTCAGGAGCATTACATACTCAATAGCTACTAACTATGAGGGGTAGTTATGGAACAAGATTCTCTGCTACTGAGCTCATTGACGATGGAAACTGAAACTCAAAGTGTACATGTTTCTCCATATGAGTCAATCTTCCTTTAAAGCAATTTAGTTTTTCTTGTAAACGCTCCTCACCCCTCTGCAAATTTTCTTATTTGTCCGACATCTGTCACTAATTGCATTGAAGATTATTCATGAATGAGATAATAACATTTCGGTCATCATGTCTATTTCTTAGGAGTCGTTCCACAATAATTTTGAGATATGCAAGTTCATTAACAATGTTGCATTGATCAAATGCAGAATCATTAAAATTAGACATGTTTTCAGGGGTATTATCTATAACCTCCCCCTAAGCAATGCTTTGCAAGTGACATTGACTTGACTCTGCTCATTCACCAACTCCACGCCTCACTTTTCCTCATTCACATGACATCTTGTATTTTACCAGAGGATAGAAAACACTCGAATACAATAATGTTATGAATGATGCAAACTAACAAAATCTTTTACATTAAACAAAATAATGTGTCATCTAATAATAGCGACAACCCAATTAGACTTTCATTGCAGTGAAACAGGACTAGGTCGCAAAAGAAACTGCTAATAATAAGAAAAAATATTGAAACTAGAGCATAAAAACATTTCATCTTAGCTCGACATCAAATTCGAAAATACCATAATTAATTTCCATGTGTGTTGTATATCTATATCACTTTATTTATTTCATTGGATATAACCTACGTCAATGTAAATCACCATTGATTTAGTTGTTTCTTTTCTTTCAATGTTAAATCTCATTTTGTCAATATTTTTGCAAACCAAAAAATATTTCCCTAATTTCAAAATATTTTTGTAACTTAGTTTGCAAAATTGTCTATTCCCCTTTCTGGTTAACGTAAGCATTTATTCAACAAATAGACATTGTATAATTATTATTTCTTTTTAACAAATCGATCAATATTAAAAAATAGTATTTTCAGAGCTTATTAAGCAAATACATGCATAAACATTGCTTTGTAACCAATTTTTATTCTGGCAAGGTTGAGGGATGTGTAGAAAGTAATATGTGTGGCAAAATATTCATTCATTCTTTTTTACACTTTCATATGCATTACCCATCCACACATACCAAATTTTAAGAGTGCATATTACTGAATATTAAAAAGTTAATTAAGGCTAATAATGAAAATGTTATGCCTCACATTAAAGCATTGTGCAATTCATGTTCTATTGCTAATAGCAAAATTAGTAAATGATAACTAGAATATATGATATAAGAATAATGTCCATAATTCATGCAATTTGGACAAATAATAGTGAACACTTTATTATAATTTCTTCTTACTCTAGACTTGAATTTTCATAGGCTCTAAACATAGAATGATTTTACCATTACTCTGCTACAAATGCTTATTATCTCAAAAGTACTTGCTATTAATATCTGAAAGTGTTGAAATTCTATTTTTCTATGTTTTAATAATCACTTATTACAAAAAAAAATATGTTTCAATATTAGATAAATAATTGCAGATAAAAAAAAATCAAATGCATAATAGAAGACATCCAAGAACAAAATGAGACAAATAATTTAGGTCCAATGACTAGAGCAAAACCTACAAGGGGAAAACCCAACCATATTCTTCTTCTATTAGAAATGAATTGTTTAGCAAAGATACATAGTACAATGAGAGATCAAGAGAATGAGTAATTTCATCCAAATCTAAACAAGTTGTAGCATGAAGATCACTGGTAGCAGCATCAGATGCTACCACTAAATCAACCTTCCCTTAAACTGAATGAACATTGAAACGTTGAAGCACTAAATCAACCTTGGCTCACCAAGTTCTACTCTTACTCTCTAAGTCTCTCTCTCACAATCTTCTTCTTCACTCTCCAACTCTCTCTCAAGTTCAAATTATTCTTTCATAATGCATTAAGTAGTGAGGGGAGAAAGAATGATGAAAATATTTGTAGGAGGAGAAACAAACCCATTCCATAAAGGAGTAACTCGCATGCCAAGAGGAGTGTAACTCATCCTTATTTAGGAAACGTAACTCATGCCATTAAGGAGGTACGCATGTCTTTTCAACTTATGCTTTTAAGAAAGATTGTAACATATGCATTAAAGAGTGAGTAAGAATAATCTTTTATGAAATTCTTTTATTGAGTGTAAGAGAATCTTTTATGACGTGCTTTAATGAGCGTAAGAGAGTGTAAGAGAAAATTATTGAGCGCCATGATTGAGTGACTTGAATTTTGTTTTAATAATAATATAATAGTATCATAAGAATAATAATGATAATATTGATTATTAAGTTGAAATTAAACTAATAGGATTGATTGATGATCAGGAGGAATTCTCCATCATACTTTATTACCAATTGATGCAAGGAGATTTACTATTTTTGGAAATTTATACTTGAAACTTTATATTTTTAGAAATTCATCTCTGAGCTTCCAAATTTTCAACACTCCCTCTCAAGTAGGGAGGAATTTCTTTCTGCAACAAAAGATCTCTGCTTTCTGTGCTCATCTTTTTTCATCTTTGTTCTGTATCATCTGGAAAAATTATGTCTCACTCTAATGAACAAGAATCATCATAGGGTAGCTTTGGCTACCACCTTATATCCACGAACAATAGGGGAGATTAATTTATCACCATATATTCACTTGAGGTGATTTCCACTTGCCAACATATGACAAGGATCTCGCATAACCAAGTCTCATTTCTTCTTGGGGGAATAACAAACTTAACAAGGATCTCACACAACCAAGTATCATCTCTGCTTGGGGGGATAACCCACTTATCAAGGATCTCACACATCCATGTCACATCTCTTCTTGGGAGGATAACCCACTTGACAAGGATCTCACACAACCAAGTATCATTTATACTTAGGGGGATCCACTTGTTAACACATGACAAGGATTTTTCACAACCAAGTCTCATCTCTACTTGGGGGGATCCAATTGTCAACACATGACAAGGACCTCATACATTCAAGGATCATCTTTTCTTGGGGGGATCCACTTAGTAACACATGACAAGGATCTCTCACATCCAATGATTATCACTACTTGGGGGCATCAACTTGTCAACGCATCTCAAGGATCTCACACATCCAAGGCTCATCATCCATGACTTCCCTCTCTAGGAAGGGTCACATTTGTCAATCCAAGTTGCTCTCTAAAAACCAAGAACTTTCCTTTCGACAAAGGCTTGGTAAGAATGTCAGTGATTTAGTCATAAGTCCCTATATGATGGAGTCTTACTACTCCTCTCTATACCATATCCTAGATATAGTGATATTTGATCTCAATATAATCAGACTTGTCATGGAACATGAGATTTTCTACAAGTTGAATCCCACTCTTATTGTCATAGTAAATTATTGTTGTGTCCAGAACATGCTCAAACAACTCTCTAAAGAGCTTCATCGACCCTAATTCCTCACAGCTAGCCATGCTAGCAACAATGTACTCAACTTCAGTCATGTTGAGGGCTACATACTTTTTCTTCCTGCTCATCCAGGATATCACAACATATCCTAAGCTGAAATAACACCTAGATATGTTTTCTATGTTAGTAGATTTACCATCCCAATCAACATTTGAGTATCCATGTATTCTTATATCACCATAAGTATAATTCAATCTTATATTGATGGTCCCATGCAGGCATCTCAACACATGCTTTGCAACAATCTAGTGAGCATGGGATGGTATAATAATACATTGGCTCAGAGTATTAACCACAAAACATATGTCTGGTTTAGTTTTCACTAAGAACATCAATACCCCAATTATTTGATGATGCTTAGAAGAATATTCCAAATCAGGACTTACAACTTCACCACACAGCTTCTTGAATTTCATCTCCATTGGAGTATTCATGGTTTTACATTATGTCATACCAAATATTTCCAGTAGCTTGAAAACATATTTTCCTTAAGAAAGAAAAATATTACCAGGTTTTTTCAATACTTCAAGACGCAGAAAGTAGTGCATCAAATGAAGATCTTTCATTTCAAATTCAGAAGCTAACTTCCTCTTACACTGGAGGACAAGAGGTTCACCACCTATCATAAATAAATCATCAACATATAATACCAAAATCAAAGGCATACCTTGGATTGTCTTGACGTAAATATTTGGATCAATATTACTTCTAGTAAAACCAAGCTTCATCAAGAAGTTATCAATGTGGGCATACCAATATCTTTAAGCTTGCTTCAAACCTTAGAGGGATTTCTTCAGTCTACACACATGAGTTTTCCGATCATGTGCTTTAAAGCCTTGTGGTTTCTCCAAAACTACTTCTTCCTTGAGGAAGTCATGTAGAAAAGCAGTCTTCACATCCATTTGGTGAAGAGACCATCCTTGGCTTATATCTAGAGCCACAATGGATCAAATGGTTGTATAACAAGCAATTGGTGCAAAGATCTCATCATAGTTTATTCCCTCTTTTTTAGAGAAACCTATGGCCACAAATGTAGCTTTATATTTTTCAATATTTCCATCAGCACCCTGTTTAATTTATACAAACATTTAGAAGACACAACACCTTGTCGATACCTGTTCTGTTCTCCCCTTCATCCTCTGTGATATGTGATTGCGATTAGATCGCATCGCAACTTGAACCTGTCGGGGGCCAATTTGAAACACCTTTTCTGCCTACCACTACGATATGTGATTTGTGAGGGCCAATAGTGGGCTGCCACTTGGTGCCTCCTTATTCATTGAAGACTTGCCACATCATCATAATCCTTCCATATAGGCAAGTCAAATTTGAACTTTTACTTGCTCTAAATTCTGCATACAAACTCGGATTTGAGTGTTGTTTGCACCATTGGATTTAGAATGATGAGAGCTTCAATCTGAATCTGAGTTTGACAAGATTCAAACACTTTTAGTTTTGAGCATAATTCTAAGCACCTGATCACTCCTCCCCACTGGAAGCCTTTTGGACCCCAAAAGTATCACTTTTAGTTATTGAATAGATGAGGGTAATGTTACCTCACCTTACCCACTTCAATCCATTTGGCCTTTGATGGATGTGTACCTTTGAGACCCACCCGAAGATAATCAATACTTCCCCTTTTAGTTGTCCTTGTCCTTCTGTCAAGTATAGTGTCTTGCTGAAGCACATCAAGGTATTGTGGAGAAAATTCTTCAATAGATGGAATTTTAACATTCTCTCCTTTATCTTCAATGAAATGAGGTTCATTCAATCTCAATTTTTTAACATTAACAACATAATAGATTTTCATATATGAAGGAAAATCAAGCTTGGAAGCATTATTACCAATCTTTTCCAGAATTTTAAATGGACCATAAGGAATTGGTTTCTGCCTTTTACCTTCACCTTGAAGCTTTTCCTTTATAATGTATAGCCAAACTTCATCACCTAATTGAAAATGATGATCCACACGATGCTTATCATGTCTTGCCTTATACTTCTCTTGACTCTTTTCTAGTTGTTCTTGAACTATTTGGTGAATTAACTAAATTTGGTCAATGAATTTCTTTGCCCTGACTATGTCACTATGTCCATCTACAACTGCATATTTCTCAAAGATGAAATCCAAATACGTTTTAGGAAAATAACCAAGACATTCCTCCAAAGGTGAAGTTAGAGTAGAAGAGTGTTTTGCTCGGTTATAAGCATGTCGAATATAATGTAACTGTTCATCCCACAACTTAGGATGTTTGCTGCAATATCCTCTTAGAAAATGAATTACTTTCATGTTTACCACTTTAGTTTGACCATCTATTTACGAATGGAAGGCTGTACTTTTCTTCAACTTGGTGTCCATCAAGTTCCATAAACTTGACCAAAAATTCCCAAGAAATTGAGAATCAGGATCACTTACAATAGAAGTAGGAAATCCAAAATGAACCCATACATTTTGAAAAAAAAGTTGAGTTGTTTGTTCAACTGTAATTTGATTTTTACAGGGAATTAACATGCACATCTTGTTGAAACTATCCTCAACTACATACAAATAATCATGACCTTTCCTTCACAAAGGAAGACCTCCTACAAAATCCATAGAAACACTTTCCCATGGTTTTGAAGGCACTGGAACTGGCATGTATAATCCTAGTTTTCTATTACAAGGCTTACTGACTACACACAATGAACAACCTCTTATTAAATGTGGCACACTTTCAAGCATACAAGGCCAATAAAAACACCTCTGATATTTTCCACCATTTTACTTATACCAAAATGTCTAGGAATAAGAGAAGTGTGTGCTTTCCTTGTGACATTTACTCTTTCTCCCTATGGAACACAAAGCTTTCCCAAATGATATAACATATTATCATGTACATGGTAGTCTAATTACTCAAATTGGTGTCCTTGACTCAAGTTTAAATACACCTCTTGAAATTCAACATCCTATGTGTATTGTTCAACATAACTTTCAGGAAAAACATAATTATTCTTGAGAAAAATGGATACATTTACAACCGGTTTAGAAAGCATCTCAACAAATCTATTATAAATTTGTTTCTTGTACCTAATTACCAAGCGTAATTGTTGTAAAAATCCCATCCAACGAAAGTGCCTTGACTGCTGCAATTTGGTTCGAGATTGCAGATATTACAGAGGTTGATGATTGGTGTGAATAATGGTTTATTTCCCATCAAATATTGCTTCCATTTCTTCACACTTTGTGCCAATGCATAAAGCTATTTATCATACGTAGGATAATTAATAACAACACCATTGAAAATTTCAGAATGAAATGAAATGGGCTTGCCATGTTGTAAAAGAACTACACCCATGACATAGTCACTTGCATCTATTTGTATTTCAAATGGTTGTTTCAAATTTGGCAATGCCAAAACTGGGGCTGAACTGGTCTTTTGTTTCAAGGCATCAAATGCTTTTTTCTGTTTGCCTCCCCACTGGAAGACAACCTTCACAATGGTCAACGCGTGTAGTGGAGCTACTATGGAGGAAAAATTGGCAATAAACTTCCTCCAGTACTACGCTGCCCCTAAAAAACTCCTTACTTTTGTGACTCATTTGGGTATTGGCCAATTCACAATTACCGAAACTTTAGCGGGATCAATCTTCAACTTACTTCCTCCAATTATGTGTCCCAAATACACTAAGGAAGTTTTCCCAAATTCACAGTTAGACATCTTTAGAAATAATTGTTCTTTTCTCATGATATCCAAAAATTTCCTAAAATGCTTGACATGCTCTTCTCTTGATTTGTTGAATATCAAAATATCATCTAAATAGGAAATTGCAAATTCATCAAGAAATGATCTTAAAACATCATTCATAACTCTCATGAATGTAGCTGGATCATTGCAAAGACCGAAAGGCATAACCACCACTCAAACAATCCCTGTTTGGTTTTAAAAGCAATCTTCCATATTTCCTTCTCATCTATTCCTAGTTGATGATATCCACTTCTCAAGTCTAATTTAGTAAAATACTTTGCATTTTTCAACTGATCTAGCAAATCATCTATTCTAGGTAGTGGGTATCGATTCTTTATTGTGATCTTATTTAAAGCTAGATAATCTACACACATGCACCAGGTTCTATCTTTCTTGGGTACCAATACAATTGGTGAACCACATGGCGAAGTAGAAGGAGAAATTACTCATTTATCTAACAATTCCTGGACTTGTTTTTTAATTTCTAAACTTTTCAAAATTAACATTCGATACATACCAATGTTTGGGAGTGGAAAATCCTACTGTAGCTGAATTTCATGCTGAATTCCTCTTTTTGGTGGCAATCCCTTTGGTTCTTGAAACATGTCCCCATATTGATTGACCACATCAATCAATTCAGCTTTTAGCTTTACATCACAACCTGCAAAGGATTTCTACTCTGTGTCATTTTCCTGCTTGATCATGAGGAGCACGAGACTCTTGTTGGAATTAACCAATTGTTTCATTTCACTTGTGGTTGCTAAAGATAGATTAAGTTTCCTGCGATGGCCTCTCACAATGTACTCCACTCCGTTTTAAAAAAAATGGTATTTATTCTCAAATTTGTGGAAAACAACCTTCTTGTCATACAAATACAAACTTCCCAACACAATTCTTGAGATGTCCAATGGCACAATGTCTAATTCAACTTCATCAATGAAATTAGCAGTGATTGCAAACCTGAAAATACATTTTTGTGTGACCTATAAATTAGCATCCTTGGTTATCCATCCCAATGGATACGATTTTTGATGGGGCATGGTTTCCATATTCAATTTCTTAACCAAATGCACAGAAATTAAGTTGGCCTACGATCCACTGTCAAACAACATATCAATTTTCATATGTTTGGAAATGGTTCGAATATGGAATAGCTCTATTCAGTTTTCCTCATTTGAAACACCATGGGTACTATTTGTTGCATTGGTACTTGTTATTACTACCTCTTTGCTAACCTCTTTGCTTTCTTTTTCCACGGCTTTTCCTTCGGTGACTGTGGTTGTGATTTTTGTTTCATCCCCTGAGTCTGAACCCAAGTCTTGTTGTGTAGTAGCATTGGTCTTCTATTTCCCTTTATTTTTTAATTTCTTCGGTTGTAATTCTGGATGAAATTTCCAAAAATGTGCTTCATCATGTCCTTCCTTGGAAAAATTATTGCACACAGGTCTTTCCCCTTCTTTCTTAACAGAAGCATGTTTCTTCTGATTTCCTTTAAACTTCTTCCCTTTTTCAACACTTTGAAATGGCTTCTTCTTACCTTCTTCCTGTATATTTTTCCATCTTGCTTTGAGGTGTGTAGCTTCAACATAGACCTCATCAAGATTCATGTGACTGAACATAAGAATGGTATGTTGAAGATAGCTATGCAACCATCCTATGTACTTCAACAAGGTATCTTGTGACTGTAAGTCTACTACTAGAATAAGATCTCTTTTCCTAAACTCTTGAGTATACTCTTACACATTTTGACCTTTCAACTGTCTTAAATTTTGCTAATTCATAATGGCTTTTTGCATATGAGCTAAAGGATAGAACTGTCTTTTTATAGTAGCAATGAAATCAGACCAGTAATAGAGATCTTACCATGTTTCTTGATCTCATCTTGAGTCCTTGTTTCCCACCATATAAGTGTTGCACCATCCATTCTTAATGAAGCCAACTAAATCTTGATATCATCCTCTTGAAGGTTCTGAATTTTGCAATACACCTCCAACTGACAAATCCAATTATCCAACTTCTTTGCATTAACTTCTCCATTTTACATAGGCAACTTGAGTTTAACATCAAGCTTCAGAAAAGGTGATTTACCAACCCCTTTTGAAGAATGATGATGGGTATGAGTAACGGTGGTATTGGTGGAAGAGTGTGAAGATGATTTCGAAGAATAATATGAAGAAGATGGTGGATATGTGGAGTTTTTTCTCCATTCCCATAATTGGCTTTTCCTTTATCTTATTTTCCATTACCTCCTCCTGAAGAGCCTTCTCCATTGGGAGGCTTGGAAGTTTCTACTTGTATTCTATTGTTCCACTCATAGAGGACATTAACCATCTCTTTCATATCAAATAAATCCTTTCTGAAGGTCTTCTCGTCTTCTATCACGATAGGTTCTCCTTCATGAGACATGGTCTCTGAAGACTCAACTACAACTTGAGGTTGTACTAGTGTTGGAATCTCAAATGCAACTTCTGCAACTTAAGGTTGTACCGGTGTTGGAATCTCAACTGCAATTTTTGCAACTTAAGGCTGAACAGGTGTACAAGATTTTGGCAACCTTGCTCTTCTTCCCTTTGACCCAATTTCAGGGCTTTCAACCATCTTTCCTTCACCTCTTTTGAGCTTTAACCTTGTGAGCATGACATAAACTTGCAAACAATTAAATCCTTATTTCACAAAGAAAATCTAGTAAGAAAAATCAGTGTACTCTGATACCAACTTAATCTAAATTGGAGTAGATTAGTAATGTTGTGCTAATTCCCCATTCAGAAATAAACCCAAGATGCTTATCATTTTATTTTTCAAGTGCTTAAGGATTCAAAACTTTTTCATAATTAACAGATTCCCATGAGAGTTTTCTTATGTAAATGTTATAAACAGTTTAAGATAAAAACATATGTTGAACAACAACAATATAATAGCAAAGAAAATAAAAATATAACACACAAAAAGTACATGATAAAGGAGTTCACCCCTCTTGGGCTACGTCTCCTTGGTTCAATTTTGAATGGCTTCGACCTCTCTATTATGCTCAAATTACATCAAAAGTGTATTTACAATGCTCAGATACCTCTAGAACTTGTCTAAATGAGTTTAGAATACACAAAACTACTAGAATTGACTATTTTTGCATCAAATTTGGATAAGAACTAAAGAATTTATGACTTCTTTCGAGTTCTCCCACTATTTGTTGCACAAAATGCTCCAAAACTGGTAGAAAACTACAAATTAGCCCCAAAATCTGCTAAACAGGTAAAAATTTCTCCACACCGAGGGCCATATTTTGTCAGCCGTATCACAAATCACAATTGGTGAGTTCAACAGGCAGAATGTCTTGTTTACCTGACAGAATGTCGTGCTTGCGATATTGCAGACCTGCTGGAGTATTAAATTGTGGCTTATAACATTATCACGTCCGAGGTCTATCACTTGTGGGACTTAACTGCGCCGAGCCGATTACCTATTTTCCGCGATTGTGATATGCGATTGCATCACATCTCAAACCTTGACGATACTGGTTATGTTCTCCCTTGCACCATCTGCGATATGCGATTGCAATTAGATCGCATCGCAACCTGAACCTACTGAGGGATGATTTGAAACACCTTTTCCACCTACTGTTACAATATGTGATTTGCAAGGGCTAATGGCGGGCTTCCACTTGGCTCCTAATTATTTGTTGAAGAGTTGCCACATCATCCTAATCCTGCCTTGTAGGCAAGTCAAATTTGAACTTTGACTTGCTCTAACTTCTACATATAAACTCAGAATTGAGTGTCGCTAACGCCATTGGATTCAGAATGACGAGCTCTTCAATCTGAAACTGAGTTTGACAATATTCTGGAACTTATATTTTTTAGCATAATTCTTAGCACCTGATCATCAACATCCTGTAAAGTGTCATGAAGTCACAATCGTCTCTTTCTAGCACATGGATAAGGATCTAATGAGTCCATGGGATCTATGGGTTCATCAACAAGATTGGACTCAGGCTCGAGATCTTCTTATGAATCGAAGGCATCATCCTATCTTTCAAAATTAGCGGGAGGAGGAGTGTCTATGTATTTTCAAAGAGTTGCATCTTCATCAAATATTATATCTCTGCTAAACTCTATAGTCCTTTTACCAAGCACATATATTATGTAAGCTTTATAATTTTCACAATAACCAACAATCATACCACTCTTACCTGGAGCTTCCATCTTGGTACTCTTTTCCTTTGGCACATGAAAGTAGACATGGAAATCAAATATCCTTAAGTGCCCATTTTGTTCTGGGTTATGTGGTATAATGGTCTCTTTATTGATTCCATCTTCCTTGCAGAAGTATTGAGCTCTTGTCCACTTCATGTCCACTCAATTCATGGGATGGCTAGATATCTTCCTCAATCTTGATACAAAGGACTTGGTTCTCACATTCATCAAATGTACTTGTTGATACCAAAACAAGAGCAAGAGCAATAGTAGCAAAGTAAATGCACATAATGAAAGTATACTTGGTGATGAGGCAAGTCTTTATTTCTTTTCTAGACGCGAGAGTGGATCCCTCATTATCCTTGCACAAACTTCCTCTTGGATTTTACTCTTCCTGCTATTTTGTACCCAGATGATCTTCAGGATTTGTTTTTTTTTATTGCATATTCATCAAGAAGTTAGTGAAAGAATCATTCAAATCCTCATGCAAGAAGAATAACCAATGATCTATAAAGATAAATCTAAACAAGGGTTGTGATACAAAGAAACATAAGACTTGAAAATACTTATTTTTTAATGGGGATTGACAAAATTTGCTATCTCCCTCTTGATCCAGCCTCTATAAGTTACCATTTTTAACCATATATCATTGGTAAAAGAAATGCATCTTCTTGAACACCACTTGGAAAACCCATCATGATCCACTCTAATCTCAAGAATTTCGGAAACCATCTTTCTCACACGAGGTAATGTTTTATAGTGAAGATGAGTGAACTTTTGGTGCCACAAATATATTGATGATTACTTATCATGAATCAATGCATGGATAGATCTTCCATTTATTTTATAAATATCTTCAAATGTTTATCCCAAAGTGAAGGCATGTAATAATAATTATACATATTGAATTTATTTCCTGCAATGATATTAGTTATAATCCAAATTTTATTGCTGCAAAAGAGGTTAGTTTCAAAAATTATCATTCCATATTTTTCAAAAGTCATGATTCTTAGTTACAACCACTATTGTTAGTAAACTCAAATATCAAAATTACCAAAACCCATAAGACACATTTATCATAAAATGTGAGAGAGTCAAAATCACCCTATCTTCAGCATGCAATTTCTATCAATTATTCTTTCATAGCTTTCTATGCATTATACTTTTTTTCAAAACACCACTTTCTTTTGCATGCATAAACAGAACTAAAACTACTCTTTACTTTTCCATGCATCAAAAAGTACCAAAACCATAACTATTAGACACATGCAACACCTTAATTACTATCTGAAAAAATACTATCATATCCTAGGTTCCTTGAAATCTTGGAAGAATGGTAGCAGTAAAATTTCAGCAGCCAATAGCAAGAGATATTTCAGTTGTAAATAAGATATTTCAACAGCGAAAGGGAAGAGAAAGTTCAACAAAAATGAACAAGAAGTAGAGGGAACAACAATATATATTTCAGCAACATGAGAGTTGAAAACTGAGTGGAAAACAAGATATACTTCAGCAGAAAGAGAGTTGGAAATGGAGCGGGCGACAAGATATATTCTTGCAGAAAGAGATTTGGAATTGGCACTGGAAGTGAGAGATATTCTAGTAGAAAGAGAGCTAGAAATGGAGCAAACAAGAGATATTCCAAAAGAAAGAGAGATGGAAATGGAGCGGACAACAAGAGATATTCCAACAGAAAGAGAGTTGGAAATGGAGATTGTCTTCACCAAAGTTCTGGTACCATGTTGAACTTTTAATGTTCTATGTTGTAACAATCACTTATTACAAAACTTCTTTATGCTCCAATATTAGATAAGAAATTGTAGATAGAACATAAATCAAATGCACAGTAGAAGACATCCAAGAACAAAATGAGACACAAAGAATTTAGGTCCAATGACCAGGGAAAAACCCAGAAGGGGAAAACCCAACAAGATTCTTCTTCTATTAGAAATGAATTTTTCAACAGAGATACAAAGTACAATGAAATATCAAGAGAATGAGTGAGTTCACCCAAATCTAAAAAAGTCGTAGCATGAAGATCATTGGTAGTAGCAGCAGATGCACACACTAAATCAACCTTCACTTCAACTGAATCAACAATAAAACACTGAACACTGAATCAACCTTGGCTCACCAAGTTCTACTCTTACTCTCCATGTCTCTCTTACAACCTTCTTTTACTCTCTCCAACTCTCTCTCAAGTTCAAATTATTATTTCACAATGCATCAAGTAGTCAAGGGAGAAAGAATGAGGCACATATATATAGGAGGAGAAACTCATGCCATTAAGGAGGTACATGCCCTTGTAACTTATTCTTTTAATAGAGAGTGTAACATAAGCATTAAAGAGTGCATAAGAGTAATCTTTTATGACATGATTTTATTGAGTGTAAGAAAATATTTTATGAAGTGCTTTAATGAGTGTGAGAGTGTAAGGGCATTAATGAGAGTGTAAGAGGAATACGCCATACCAATAATGACAGTGTAAGAGAACATTATTGAGAGCCATGATTGAGTGACTTGAATTTATTTTTGATAATAATAGAATAGTATCATAAGAATAATAATATTATTATTAATGATAATATTGATGATTAAGTCAAAATTGAACTATTAGGATTGATTGATGATCATAATGGATTTTCCATCAACAATGCTTGATTACCAATTGATGCAAGGTGATTTACTATTTTTGGAAATTCATACTTGAGACTTTCTATTTTTATAAGGTCTATTTTTAGACTTTCTATTTTTAGAAATGCATCTCTGAGCTGCAAATTTTCAATAGAAAGTATATTTTTTAATCATAAAATTAAATCTTAATTAGATTTTTATGATGTCCTGATTATGTATTGATTCACTGAATAAATGGAAAAAAGACTATTTTATAATATCTAATTATGTGATGATTCACTGAATAATTGACAAAAATACTAATTTATAATATCACATTCTTCTTGATATTTTTATGACCAATAATCATTATACATGTGTGGACTGTGAAGAAGCAGAATAAGCTTTCATTTTGTAAAATAAATATGCAAATAGTATTTTACGAAGGATACCCGCACATCGTTTCAATTTTCTATGAGGCATAACCTATGTATATACTTGAATTTACTGAATAAATGCTAAAAATATTATTTTATAATAACTATAGATACTATTTTATTGATATGTTAGTGACCAATAATCATTACACAATGCATCCGAGTAAATGATATTAAGCATTCGAGTGGTAACATGACTATGTATCGACTTGTTGAATATATATTAATATCATTGGTAAGCATTAGTTAATTCTTCATTGCTAAGTGTGAATTCGTTTGTAATGCAATCAATATTTGTCACTCCAAGTTTCCGCATCTTCACAAACATTTATGTCTCAACACAATTTTTTCATATATGGTTGCTCTACATGTCATTTCTCACAAGCTCTAATACTAAATGCTTTCAACATTTTGTACATTACATGTTATCATTATAAATATTACGTAATACAATATGTGATAAACACTAATGTTTACTAGTAACCCTTGCTTCCACACTAATTCTTTGATTAAGAAAAAGGCATAGCCTTAATAACACATTGTATTTAATCATTTGATAATGTCAAGAGCCTTATAATAATTTTAAAACTAGTATGGAAAGTGTTCGAGAAAACTGTGTGGAGGAAGAATGCATGCACAAGTATAGAACAATGTGGCAAAACAGTTCGGAATATGAAGATACAATGTGGAAGAATTGTGTGAACAAAGAATCCATGCGAAAGTGCAAAAGAGCACCATACACTTGTGTTTGTTATTAACAAATTCCGTTTAATGTTGGACAATTCATTGTGCATAGAGTTATGTGTGGAGCAATTTCATTGTGCAGAGAGATTGCATTTTATGGAGTTCTATCCACACTCTACATAGCTTTATTCGGAATACAGAGATATGGATTATTTAGTATTAAAATTTTACCAATAGTATAATAATAATGATGCAAAAGAACTGTGCGGAGAGATAATGCATACGAAAGTGTGGAACGTCATGGCACAATTGTATTTGTCATTAACAAATGCTTTTGCAGAGATCTTTCATTGTGGAGAGGTCTTTGTGTGGAGAGATTTCATTGTGTATTGATCACTTTGATGATTGATTTGTTAAATGTTTTTTGTGGCCTAAATATGGATTATTTAGTATTAAAATATTATCATTATTATATAATAATAATGATATAGGATAATTGTGTAGAGAGACATTGAAAACAAGATAGGTGGAGAACTTTGTGCGGAGATATTTATGTGGAAAGCTTGCATTGTGCGGAGAGCTTTCAAGGAGAAAACTTTCATTGTGTGGAGTTTTTCCCGCACTTTGCACAACCCTTAATCAATTAATTAGTGGTATTCAGAGTACAAAGATATGGATTATTTAATATTTAAATATTACCAACAACATATAATTATATAATACACAAGAACTATGCAAAGAGATTTGTGGAGAGAGCTTTGCATTGTGCGAAGAACATATTTTTGTGCGGAGAGATTTCATTGTGTGGATAGATTTCATTATGAAAAAAGATTTCATTGCGTAGAGTTTTATGCACACTCTGTACAACCTTTAATCAATTAGTTAGCAATAAAGGCAATGACTATGATGCATTGTAGCTATTACCCTTGTTTGATATATATATATATACATATATATACATATATATACATATATATACATATACATATATATATATATAATATATTATATATATATATATATATATATATATATATATTATATATATATATATATATATATATATATATATATATAATGTGTGAGAGAGAATTCCTTCATTTTGAGGGTTAAGTTTTGTCATGTCTCGATGTTGACTTCATTTTGACCAAAGGTGACTGTTGGGAAATCACAGAGAAGACAATTGGAGGAGGATAAGGGACCCGCCAAAGACTAGCAGTTACATAAGATTGGCTAGAGAAATCAGAGCTCACGCAGTTGCAGCCGAGCTGGAAGGTTCGCTGACAACCAAGGAAGCAGACGTAGTCAAGCAGCAAAGTTATTCGAAAAGGGAAAGGATGGAACTTCCAAGGGATAAGTAGCAGTCTAAGCGAGGGAAGATATTAAAAATGCCAAAGGAAAAGATAGAAAGGATGAAGAGAAGGGAAGTGAGGAGAGTATGAAAATGTTGTTGCGGAGCCTATTGAGCCCACAAGAATTTGTACTATTATATTTATGTATTGTCTTTTTTGGTATCTCTAGAATTTTCTCTATTGATGAGGTTATAATATGAATGTATTATTGTAATGTTGTTGAGCCTAATGGAAGAGGAATTTGCAAGGATATATGAGAGTCTTCTTGTGTGAATTTATGTTACATTTTAAAAAATTTGTTGTGAATGCATCTGCATAGTACATGTTCCTTTTTAAATGCTTAATTTGTCATGGTTGTATCTTTGATAATTCGGTTCTGGGTTTATTGAATATTAATTGTTCCAGGTGATTTATCCTAATGCTTAGTTCCATCCCCTTACCTTAGTAAGGTCATGGTGCACTTCAGGTGATACGCCTTATTCTTCTTGAGTAAGGTGAAAATGTTGGCATTACGCTAGACTACGACGAAAATTTTGTTGGCACTTGTGCCTAAACCCAGGGTCTCATCCTATTCATCATTTTTCCACCAACAAATGGTTCTACTGTCAAGACCTGAAACTTTCCAAAGGGGTTTGGAATATGGTGTCAAATATGTTTAATAACGGTATGTAAGAGTGGTGGTATGAACAAGTAGAGCGTTTATTTCCCAATAAGCTCAACTCCATCTCTAAAGTGAGGAGTAACTGAAGGAAGAAATTTTTTACATGGAACCTGCAAACGATCAATACGAGACCTTATGGTGAAAGTTCCCAAAGGAGCTCTACAATTGGTTGCAGAGACTGCAATTCAAATAAAATACTAGCAACGAGAGCCAAGATCCTCGTACCTGAACTCAAGCTAATCTTACTGAATTACATCAGCTTGACACAGATCTAACACTAGTTATTGACTTCTGCGTGTAGACCATTCTAGACGGGTATATTATAAAGTTTGTTGCAGAGGGCCACCAGTCATTCTCTAAGGTTGAGTTCGTGTTCAAATCAGGGCTATGACAAAGACTGTTGAAGGACATCTCAATGTGGATTAAAGTTCTAATGGTAGAAGAGAATTTATTGGTTTTCCAAAATTCACCTATGACATCTTAAAGCCCCAATACTAGGGAAGGAGATAAAGGGGAAGAATACTACCTAGCTAGGAGCTATGAAACTATTAGAGAAATGGATGTGGATAATTTTCGAAAATCTATAGATATTAGAGCTCAAAGAATGGCACAGATAGCTGAATAATGGTAAGAGAAATCTTTGCAGGAGATTCATAGATGGCAAAAGGAACTACACCAAGTAGGAGCAGTGTTGAGAAGTATGAGGGTGCAAGAAGGAGAAAAGAGTCATTTGAAGTTGCAATGAAATGGGGTTGAAGCTAGATTTAAACCTGGCCTAATAGGAGAGACCGAGACCGTCACAGTGATAGCGGTTCATAGAAGCATTAAAGAGTTTTCCTTGCTAGCAGATATGGGAACACAAGATAGATTAGGCCATACAAGACCTGAGGAAAGCCTGGATGATGACATGCACTTCACTACGAGAAGATTATTTTCCGACAATGATTTGTGTCCTGTCAATAGCGATCCCTTGCCCAACAACTCAGATAATACCTCCCCCACCCTTTCCTTGGTACTTTATAACAACCCTTTTCAAATTTTTTCTAAGCTAGTTAAAGTTATCAAGGTCCATAATGTACACATTTGCTACAAGGTCAGTCTCTCTATTGGTAGAAATAGTAGTTGTCGTTTGGGTCCCCAAGGATCGTCACAACCGAGTTCCCAAAGATTTGTACTCATTCTATTAGTTCAATCGTGTATGGTTGGGAATATAGTGGGATCATTTACTAGATATCTTGAATTCTCTAGGAAAGGGAATGAAGAAATATAAAAACATTGATATCTACGTGAGGCCATATGGAGAGCCTGCCATACTCCAAATTCCACAAATCTTATTGAATTCTAGACCACTCTTCGAGACAGAGCACTGAGATGGTTCGTTATATGGTCTGCACTACAGTAGAATCTGACAATAGATGGAGTTCAATGGGATTTTGTCCAAGAGTTTAAGCTTCCTAAGACTAACCAGCAAGGGTTATCATAACTATGGGAAATTAAGCAAAGGGAGGGTGAAACCATCTAGGAGATGATGCAAAGGTTTAAGGATTCCATTAAAAAGCTAAGTTACCTTATTGACCCCAATCATAAGCGTGATTTGTTTATCAAGGAGCTATTGCCACTCACCGGCACATTATTGACTCAAGAAAAGATTGATGCTCTACAGGATGCCCTAGAATAGGCAATACAAATCGAGGCCATGGCAAGGTACCCACATGAAAATCGAGTAGTAATGGTCTCCCATGATCCCATTCTCATGGAAATACAACATTAGATCATTGATATGATAGAGAAGTTAAGGGACATGTAGCCAATGTGACCATCGCAACCACACATATGGTGTACCAATTTCAATGTCAAGGGGCATCATGCCATGGAGTGCCCACAAATGAGAGGGTCGAGCACTCCCTCCATACCAGTGGAACCCTCTACATATTTACCCGCCACTAGAGTTGCACAGGTTGGTACACAAGGGTTATATGCAAGTCACATGCAGTTCCACACCTTTCCTAATCAACAAAGTGCAGCCCCAACCAAATATTGTGAAATTTTCAAGACTTATGGGAACCTCTCTTGCCTCTATCCATTTTTACAGAAGTATTCAAATGTCCCAAATATTTTTTTTTTGGAGTTTTGTGGATCGCCTACTCACCACACTGATCAGTGTAGGGAACTAGATGCCTTAGTTGATCGGCTAGACCGTTCTTCTTACAGGATCAATGAAGCTCCTTGAGGATGAGGAGATGGAGGAACAAGAAGGGGGAGGATAGGAGGCAGAGGTCTGATTCGTTATTACAATTGTGACCAAGAAGGGCATGTTGCAAGAGATTGTTTGAATCCCATAATACCCTAGTGCTCTTAGTGTATGCCTTAGTTGACCAGCTAGACCATTCTACTTACAGGATCAGTGAAGCTCCTTGCCAATGAGGAGATAGAGGAACAAGAGGGGGGAAGAATAAGAGGCATAGGTCTGATCCGTTATTACAATTGTGACCAAGAAGGCCTGTTACAAGAGATTGTTCGCTTCCCAAAAGACCCTAGTGCTCTTAGTGTAGGGTCAATACACATGCAAAAAAATATTGTGCAAAGCTAATTTCTAGATGGGAAGAGCGCAACTGCCAAAGGGGAGAAAATTTAATTAATTCTAAACAAAGGGAACCCGAGGCCGCTCTCCTTTCAAATATTAATATAGTCACCTGGGGAGGGAAAACCACTGGGGCTGATTTGGGAGCTGCGGAACAACAAAGAATTATAAATCTAGCCTCACCAAAGCGCTTGTATGATCTCGACTAGTAGAAGAAATATTACAAGGATGAAGTGGATATTTTTAACAAATTGACTCAAATTGTCGGGCTCCAAGGAGAACAATCAAAAACTTTAAAAGCCAAGTGTCCAAACCTCCTGCAACACAATTGATCTAAAAATGGGGCACTAAAGGCTTCTTGTCAAGCTTACAAGAACCTCTCCCACTTCCAAAGCTTAAATATTCCCAAGATCTTATGATTGACCAATTGTGGAATTAATAATGCTTGACTTGGGTGTATGCTTGTGTTTATTTTAAGACTATTTATGTGCTTTAAGTTGATTTGCTTGAACTGATATGAAACATATAACAGCAAATACAATGCAGCAATAAGCAATCACACATAACATCAATATAATATGGAGTTCACCCAAAACTCTTGGGTTACGTCTCCTTGAGCTCTAATCACTCGATTAGACTCTTTAGGATTATGGCTAAAATATTTTACAAGCTCCACACCCAACTCCATTGGTTTACATTGAACCTACAGGTTTAGAATGCCATCTTATCCCGCTGGTTGTCCTCACTCTACAGACAAATCTAGGCTTCTCTGGACTTGACTCCTTCAATCAACGCTCTGAGCGATCTTTCTCTAGCTTGCACCAACTCCCTCAGAATTCCCTCACTATCTCTGGAATGCCTTCTTCTGTCTTTAACCCACTATGGACACCAGCAACAGCTGATCATTTCGACCCTTTACTGTTTTGTAGCTTCACTATAGTGTCATGGCTCTTAGAAGTCTGTTGTGAGCTCTTTGGCTCTGAGGCTCTACCTCCAACCTCTTGTGGCTATGCCTCTGTCAAACACTCGGGCTCTACGGCTCTTGTGCTCTCGCTCTTGGCTCTAGCTCTGGCTCTTTCTCTCATAAGCTTCTCTCGGCCTCTGCCTGCATCAATGGCTCGCTCGACCTCCAATCGCCCCTTAGCAACCTTCCAGCGACCTTCAGCAACAACTCGTTGCTGTCAATGGAGCTCTCTAGTTCACTCGACCTCCAAGTGACTCGAAAACCCTCTGCACTGCCTCTCAATCATGCTCTCTGGCTTTTGTGAGGCCTCCTGCTAGCTCTACGGCTTCCTGTCCATTTCTTTGTGCCCGATCATTCCTTTGCCTCTTCAGATGGCCCTCTAGCTTCTATTTTTGTGGCTCTGTGTGTTACAAATGCATCATTGTTACAAAATTCCTACTTGTAGTGTGGAAAAATGATTAGGGGCAAATACAAAGGAATTGGGGTCTTCCTTCAGGCGAAAACCCAAAAGCAGTAGCATAACGGAATACACAGGCAGACGCATAAAAAACACATCATTTTCCTTTTAGCTAGACTTCAAATATATGAAATTCACATATATACTCCCTTTCAGGTCTGTGCTTTATCACATATCGCTATTGCAAGGCGTAGGCCAAAACAACCCAATACACGGGAAATACACAGAAATCTCGTAAATTCGGATTTCAAAACTTAAATAGGGTTGATAAACACTATTGGTTCTGCCTTTTATTGGCATATCACAATCGAAAATTGTAATGTGCATTGGCCTTTGTATCGGGGATCTACCGATCTCTCAATCTCTAATCAC
Source organism: Pinus taeda (assembly GCA_000404065.3). Taxonomy (NCBI): domain Eukaryota; kingdom Viridiplantae; phylum Streptophyta; class Pinopsida; order Pinales; family Pinaceae; genus Pinus; species Pinus taeda. Next base: position 50,479 of record APFE031176550.1, read on the forward strand.
CCCATTCGAATCCTGACCGTTGATCTATGCACCCGATCCAACGGTCCACACGCAATCGCACATCGGCCCATTGCTTTATCGCATTGTCGCAATGGCCCAGGGGTCTTCCCTTTGTTTATGCTGATTGCCAATCCATTGATCCGCCGATTGTTGATATCACACCTCGCGTATCACATCGGTGGGGTCTATGCCTCTGGTCCTCCAATCGCCGATTCAATCGCATATCGTTTGCCTAGGGTCCCGATATCGGGTGCAGTCTACCTTCAACCTAATATATCAAACATCGCTGATCAAGGGTCCTTCCGCCCTTCCGTTAGGTCCTTCCCTTGGCTTTTTCTGATGTGATTTCTTTAGAAAGCCTTTATTTCTCCTAAGTCTCATTTAATAAGAAAATGCCTCCTTTTCAAAGGACAATGGGAAATTTCTTTTTACAATAACTTCTTCATCTGAAGTCCATTTTCACCCATTCAAATTGCATTAGATTCAGAATGAAGAGATCTTTGTAATGAGACTATTTCCAGGAGTATCCTTTGACTTTAATTTTCCTCTGTGAGGAACATTTTAGACTTAGAAATATATCCAAGATCCATTTTGGATCACACCTTCCCACTAAAAGAACTTTTGGTCTCCAAAAGACTGACATACTGATCTGAACAGTAAATGAGAGTAACAACACCCTCTTCTTTTAGCCTCCATACACTTTCCTTGCATAGTGCCTCTGAACCAAAGCCTTTGACCACTCTCCTTCCTGGATGTGCTGGTCCTCTTGGGAAGAACTGTTTTCCTCCTTGACTTCATGGAGAACTCTTGTTGAGATGGTCACAAAAGGTAGTTTGAACTTCTTTGCCTTGATCATTGATTCAAGGTGGCTCAAACAAATGTGAAGTTACATCTACTTCACAAAATTTTCATTTGTACCTGTTTGACAAGCTGTCAACAACAACTGTTAACAACAACAAAAATACTGACAACCACTAGATGGCCTAAACTCCTGCTTCAACAAAAGAAACAGATTTTCACATCTTGTGAACACCTCCATGTATTACATCTGCATACAAATGGTGGACTAGATAACATGCCCACAAAACATGCCTTTAATACAAATGACCCTTCAAGTCAAGCATGTAGAAAAAGACCTCTAGGACTCATTTTCAAAGATGATACACTTCATCATTATCTCCATCTTGGAGAGAAAATCAACTTTTCTCAAGTCAATATTGCATTACATGCATGCCAAAGCAATCAACCCTACAAGTTAATTACACATACATGTTAAAATACAAGGAAAACATCAACATCCCTCTGTTCATGCACATCAAGCTTATGCATGCATTTCATCCTTCAACTTTCGCTTAAGCACACTGTACATTCGAAGCTGAAATGAATATAATGTTGCAACAACAAAGTGAGTCTCCTACTCAACCTTTTCCATTCACCTTCTTGGTAAAATCCTGCAACTTGCATCTCATTAACAAAGAAATGCAAATATATGCATCAATAGACATGCAATATTAATTGGATAAGAACTCTAACCATTTCCTACCAATCCATTTCAAAGGTGCTACCTTTGTCTGCACATCAGCATCAACATGTGAATCATCCTGAAACACATCAACCATGGAATCTTTCTTTCCTTTTCTTCCATCTTCTCTTTCCACTTTTCAACTTATGTGGAAGCATTATTGGATTCAAAGTCCAACACCTTTCAGCAATATGCCCTTGCCTATGGCGGTAATTGCAACACATGTGCATCCTCTTGACAACATGATTTTCCTTGTCCAATGGACCTTTGGCTTCTTGCCTCCTTTCCTTCAAAAGTTTCTTGTATGTGTCCATTCTCTTCCAACATCTAGAAACACTATGGTTATCCAAACCACAAAAGGAACATGCAATTATTTTCCCATACCTATATGGAAATTTATCATGCTTTACATAATCAAAAGGAATATGGTTAGAACCAGATTTGTACCTTTCTTTTTCACCTTTATTGCCTTCACGTAGAGGTGAATTGAATGAAGAAATGGCTCACCTTGGAACACCATCAATCTCTTCAAGGCTTTTAGAGTTTCCACAACTCTCTGGTTCAAGTGTATGCTAATATACACCTTCTTTCTGCAAGGTATGGTTCACACCGTTGCATTCCCCAAGAATACAATCTTCACACTCTTGAGGTAGAATCCCTCTTGTGCTTCAAGGATTGATTTGAGGTCCTTTGGGATAAGAAGAATTCCTTCAGCCCTTCTTCCTTATTTTCCTCTCCTGGACTTAGCTATTAGTAGCTTTCCATTCACATCTACAAATTCAAACAATAGTTAGTCTGCAAACAAGCATACAATCAACCTTTGACTATTTAAACACCTTTCAAACAAGCAATATTTGCTTTGTCAATCAAGAATTCTGATCTGATACCACTTGCTCTAGTATGACCATCTTTGATATCACCTTCCTTGAAGGTGGGGTTAACCAATCTCAAGCTCTGATACTACCTAATCTGAAAATGGGGCACTAAAGGCTTCTTGTCAAGCTTACAAGACCCTCTCCCACTTCCAAAGCTTAAATATTCCCAAGATCTTATGATTAACCAATTGCAGAATTAATAATGCTTGACTTGGGTGTATGCTTGTGTTTGTTTTAAGACTATTTATGTGCTTTAAGTTGATTTGCTTGAACTGATATGAAACGTATAACATCAAATAAAGCAGCAAATACAATGCAGCAGTAAGCAATCACACATAACAACAATATAATATGGATTTCACCCAAAACTCTTGGGCTACGTTTCCTTGAGCTATAATAAACCCAATTAGACTCTTTGGGATTATGGATGAAATATTTTACAAGCTCCATGCTCAATTCCATTGGTTTACACTGAACTTATGGGTTTAGAATGCCATGTTATCTCGCTGGCTATCCTCACTCTGTAGACATATCTCCACTTCTCTGGACTTGTCTCCTTCAATCAACGCTCTGAGCGATCTTGCTCTAGCTTGCACCAAATCCCTCAGAATTCCCTCACTATCTTTGCAATGCCTTCTTCTGTCTTCATCCCACTCTAGACACTAGCAACAGTTGATCATTTGACCCTTTGTTGTTCTGCAGCTTCACTACAACGTCACGACTCTTAGAAGTATGTTGTGATCTCTTTGGCTCTGAGGCTTTGCCTCCAACCTCTAGTGGCTATTCCTCTGTCAAACACTCTAGCTCTACATCTCTGGTGCTCTCATTCTAAGCTCTAGCTCTGGTTCTTGGCTCTGGCTCTGGCTCTCACGAGCTTCTCTCGGCCTCTATGTGCATCAATGGTTCGCTCGACCTCCAAGCGCCCCTTAGCAACCTTCCAGCGACCTTCAACAACAACTCGCTACTATCAATGGAGATCTTTGGTTCACTTGACCTCCAAGTGACTCCAAAACCCTCTGTGCTGCCTCTCAATCGTGCTCTCTGGCTATCGTGAGGCCTCCTGTCAGCTCTACGACTTCATATCCATTTCTTTTTGCGTGATCATTCCTTTGCCTCTTTGGCTGGCCCTCTGGTTTCAAGGTCTGTGGGTCTGCGCGTTACAAACACATCATTGTTACAAAATGCCTGCTTTCAGCATAGCACAATGATCAGGGGCAGTTACAAAGGAATCGGGGCCTTCCTTTAGGAAAAAACCCGAAAACAATAGCATAACGAAATACACAGGCAGACACGTAAAAAACACATCATTTGCCTTTTAGCCAAACTTCAAATATATGCAATTTGCATCTAGATTCCCTTTCGGGTCTGTGCTTTATCACATGTCACTATCGCAGGGCATAGGCCAAAACAACCCAATACACAACAATCTCGTAAATATGGATTTCAAAACTTATGAAATCGGCCTGATAAACTCTATCGGGTCCGCCTTTTATCGGCATATCGCAATGTGCATTGGCCTTTGTATTGGGGATTTTTCAATCTCCCAATCTCTGATGACCCCGATCGAATCCTGACCATTGATCGATCCACATGTAATCACACATTGGCTCATCACTTTATCGCATGTCGCAATATCATTTTCGCAATGGCCCAGGGGTCTTCCCTTTGGTTATGTCGACCGTTGATCCGCCAATCCGCCGATCATCGATATCGCACCTCATGTATCACTTCGGCGGGGTCTATGTCTCTACTCCTCTAATCACCTCAATCACTTATCTCTCTACCTGGGGTCTTGATATTGAGTGCAACCTACCTTCGACCCGATATATCAGAGATCACTGATTGGGGGTCCTTCCGCCCTTATGTTAAGTCCTTCCCTTGGCTTTTTCTAATGCAATTTCTTTAGAAAGCCTTTATTTCTCCTAAGTCCCATTTAATAAGAAAATGTCTCCTTTTCAAAGGACAATGGGCAATTTCTTTTTACAATAACTTCTTCATCTAAAGTTTGTTTTCACCCATTCAAATTGTATTAGATTCATAATGAAGAGATCTCTAGAATGAGACTATTTCTAGGAGCATCCTTTGACTTTCATTTTCCTCTATGAGGAACATTTTAGACTTAGAAGTATATCCAAGATCCATTTTGGATCAACAATTATTCCCAACCTATAGTTGAATGGTTTAGGTTATTCCTGCAGATTGTGAACAACGATCAAATGCTTGGACAATTGCAGGAAAATCTTAAAGTTGTTGTTAAAGATGGAGTGGTTGGGGAATAACTTATTTCCACCAATATACCCTAAAGGCACTTTAGATGGGTACATAGGAACAAGAAGAGAATAGGGAGGGAGTTTCTGATTGATGCGCAAATTTCAAGCTTCCAGATCAAAGATACAATGCAAGAATTGGGCTCAGATGTGAATATCCTACCAAGGAAATTTTGGGAAGCCTTGGGAAGGCCTAAGTTGGTGTTCTCTCCAATACAACTACGCATGGTGAACTGGTATTGTATCCTTCTCGTGGGATGTTTGGAGGATGTAGAGGTTGACATTACAGGGGTAAAGACCTATGCTGACTTTGAAGCAATAGATATTATGGGAGATAAACACCCTATCCATCATTGTTAGGAATAGACTGGGCCTTTTAAAATTACACAGTCATTGATCTAAAAAAGGAGATGATGACCTTAGAAGTGGAGGGAGTTAGAGTAATCCAACCATTTGATCCATATCAAGGGTCAAGGTTCACAAATTCAGCAGATCACAAAGAATAACTTGAGTTGCTATACCAACTATACAGGCTCATAGAAGGAAGAAGGGAAGATTATATTAACCCCATAGCAAGAGGATCGATCAACTGGAGGAGTGTTCAGAGATCTATAGTAGGATATGAGGCTGAATGGGATGACTAGAAACAGGGTGGACAGGGTATCAACGTGAGGCGATGTGCCACGATCCATCGTATCAATTGGAATAATACTGAGGTACGAAAATTTCCTATTTTTAATGGCACACATTTTGTTACTAATTCTATTAACAAAGTTGATGCAATCATCTCTAAAATACACAAAGTACCCTTACTAGATATCGCCTTACAAGTGACACTAGAAATATGGTGGGGATATCACCATAACCATCTCAGAGAATGACAGGAGGTTAAAACAACATTGGTGGCTAGATTAAGGTATTCAAAGGAGTGCTAGCCTAAATTTGTTAAGTATCAAGGGAACACTGACCCTCAACAACACTTGTGATATTGTAAGGCTAGATGGATCAAAGAAGAACTTCTAGAGGAACTGTGGGGGCACAACGTTTTCCACACCCTAGGGACATTTCTGAAAGCATGGTATGTACAAGAGGAGATAAGAAGACAAACCAATGAATGGGGTCGTATGGCAACTCAATTTGTTAGTGATTTTTCCTTCACCAATGATGATGATATGATAAAAATTGATTTACAAGTTTTTAGAAGGATTTTTCTCTCGGTAGGGCAGTTGACTGAAGCCTGCATAGATCAAAACACCTTGGATCACATATATGAATCTAGTTTACATGAAATTGTGGCTTGTGGAAAGATAGATTGGGAGCCCGATGGAGATGATTTGGAGGAATTAAGGCAATTGAAATTCAAGGAGTCTGAAGGGGAGTGGAGGGTCGAAGATGAGTCAATAACTAATGTTCCATAGCTATTACCTCTGAAGTTGTGGAAACACAATAATTGCACTGATGCTGAAACTAGCCTCGATTTGGGATTACTGGGATGAGAAGAGTACTAAGGAAATATTTTATCTCCCAAGAGAATATGAATACTTGTTCCCGTCATCTGTTGCAAAGCTTAAGGGGATTAAGGGGGGGCTAGGGGAGATGAAGATTGTGCTAAAACCTTATGCAAATCTAATGAAACATCGTCCACATAAACCGAACCTAAGCATCAAAGAGAATGCGAAGAAGGAAATAGACAAAATGTTGGCAACAAGCCTTATCTTCCTGGTTGACGAGGCTAAATGTGTCAGTCCAATTTTTATAAAAAACAAAAGGGACTCCAAAGAAATCCAGGTTTGTGTGGACTACTAGACTCTGAATAAGGCCTGTGTTCATGACCCTTTCCCCACCCCTTTTAGTGATGAGTTCCTAGATAATGTGGCAAGGAATGAAGCCTACTCTTTAACAGAAGTATTCTCTAGTTACCACCAAGTTTGTATTGCGGAATAATATAAGAAGAAAACCACATTCACCACTGAATGGGGATCCTACGGTTACCATGTCATGATTTTTGGACTCAAGAATGAATCAGTCATATTATCAAGGATTGTAATAACTGCTTTCCAAGATTATATTCACAGGTTTCTAGAGGTTTACATGGATGCTTGGACCATCTACAGTTTTCTAAAAATACATTCTAGTTTTCTACGAGTGATATTTAACCATTGTAAACAGCTGCAGATCTCCTTAAACTTGAAAAAGTGCATATTCATCATCCCTTTCGTAAATCTTCTAGGGAATGTAGTATGTAAAGAGGGAGTATGTGTTTGTCTTGCTAAACTCATAGTAATCCTGAATATGGCCACATCAACGAGTGTTAAGTAGTTGAGATCCACCCTTGGCCATATGGGATATTAACGCAGGTTCATCCACAACTATGAATATATCATTGTGCCATTGGAGAAGTTGTTAAAGAAATATGAAAGGTTTGCATGGTCCAATGAATGCGAAGCTGCTTTCAATGTGTTGAAGGAAAAATTGGCAAGTGCACCAATCCTAGTTTATCTAGATTGGAACAAGCAATTTCATGTCCATATTGATGCATCGATAATTGCCTTGGGAGTTGTTTTGGCTCAACCCGGAGATGGAAACCTTGATCACACGATCTACTTTTCTCACAAAAAATTGTCCATGGCAGAAAAGAATTATACCACAACAAAACATGAAGCACTTGCGTGTACTCGCTACAAAATTCTGACACTATCTTCTGGGAGGCTCATTCATGTTCTTTACTGATCATTCAGTGCTAAAGTATTTAGTAAACAAGGTTGTACTTGAAGGGATGATTTGCAGGTGGATTTTTCTATTCTAGGATTTCAATTTTAAGGTAATCATCAAGCCTGGAAGAATAAACATGGGACCTGACCATCTTTCCCGGTTAGAGTTAGGTGAAGTCGAGGGGTCAACAAACGATCAACTACCAGATTTCCACTTGTTCCGATTTGAGGCCATACCAAACTACTTGGAGGAAATTGCATTATTCTTAGCCACAGGTAAATTCCCAGAGGAGTACATAGCAATACAACGAAGGAACATGGTGGTTAGGGTTGCAGATTACCAGTTGATTGCAAGGTAGTTGTACAAGCTTGAAGTCAATCAGATATTGCGCAGGTGTGTCCTTGACCATGAGAGACATGATTTATTATGGGAATGTCATTCGGGAGTTGTGAGGGGACATATGGGCAGGAAGACCACCACTAGGAAGGTGTTGCAGGAAGGACTCTAGTGGCCCATACTTCTCCTATATGTAAAGGAATGTGCTAAGAAATGTGACGTTTTCCAATGCATGGAAAATTCGTCACACTAGGATGAACTCCATTACATATAGTACAAGCATTGCAAACATTTAAGAAGTGAGAAATCAATTTTTTGGGACCAATTAGTCCTCCAACGCATCACTCCCATGCCAGGTACATTATCACTGCCACATATTACTTTACTAGGTGGGATGAAGTGGCACCCGTTAAAGATTGCACTGCAAACACAACTTTCAAATTCATCTTTGAAAATATTATTACCTAGTTTGGGTTCCCCTTGATCCTCACAAGTGACTTTGGGTCCCACTTCATTACTGTTACAATCACTTCATTATTGCATAATTTTATGATCCAACACCATAAGAGAATCCCATACCACCCTCAAGAAAATGATACTCTTGAAGCCTTTAACAAAATCCTAGAAAGGGGCCTCACCAAGATATGCTTTTCTAAAAAGGATGACTGGGATGAAAGAGTGTCGACCACATTATGGGCTTATTGTACAACTAACAAGAACCTACGCAAGTATACACCCTTCTAGCTTGTTTATGGATGAGAAATTGTAGTACCCACCGAATTCATCATCCCCAACCTCTTTATTGCACGGGTCACACACATGATAGATGATGAATCAATTATAAAACACTTGGATGAACTTTGGGAATTGGATGAAGCCATATCTCTAGCTAATTTCCATTAAACTATCGAGAAAGAGAGGAAGAAAGTATGGCACGATTGACGCATAAATCGGAAATCTTTTACATTGGAGATAAAGTCATCCTATACGATAGTAATTTCTTGAAACATCCTATAAATTTGAGAATCCATTGGTTAGAACCATTCATTGTTGCGGAATTAAAAGAATCAAGATCTATCAAGCTCGCACAACTAGACAAAATCCTATTTCCTAGTTGGGTGAATGGTGCATGGCTAAAGCCTTTCCACGACACAAGAAGTTCTTCGTCAAATTGTTTGATCTCTGAAAGGGGATCGTATATAGGTCTAGGTAGATCCAGTCAATTCTTTTAAGTGTGTCAATTGTGTAAGTTAATTTAGTTTAGTCATTTATTTTAGTTAATTCGGTCGTGAATAAATTTCCATCAATTCTTTTAGTAGTGTAAGTCGCTTCACCCCCTGGAAATTGTTTATGGTCAAGGAGTCACATGTGTTAGTCATCTTATTTGTAATAATTAGTAATAATACCTTGCATCAGTTCAAATTTGTTCTAAATCTCTCCTGTAATATCCCTGACACGATTTGTTCATCAACTTCTAGGAACATGCCATCATATCGTCATAATTACCCATCATGCCCACCCTTATTTTTCAGTTTTTGCATCATTCGGGTCAGGGACAGGTCACACTCATTGTTATTTCCATGATTTGGATAGAGTATGGAAAGTTTTCATATTAATTAGTTAAGAGGCCTAATAAAAAACATTGTGTCACATCTTTCTATTTAATTTGCATGACAATGATAATTTTCTCAGTAACAAAGTCAAGGTGGTTGAATTTCCCAGTCTAGAGTCTGTGTCAAATGTCCCTTGTCCCCATCCCAAGTTCAAGCCCCCTATGTCCCTTGTGTATCACAGTTGCACTATAGCCTTGACGAAGATTGTAATATCTATTCCATCCACTGAACTAGAATTAAGAATAAAAAAATTTGAGCCTCTCTATGGAAAATATGACGAGGTTGAGCTTGCAGACAATAATCTCTTAGATTCATTCCATTTTCCAGCACTCAAACATCAAGTCTATACATAAGTTGTCACCAATTCTGATGGAATCTAGTCGACAAAAGTTAAAGAAGACTTCGAATGACTATAAAGGTCGATGCTACTAAATCTACAGAGTCTTCTAGTATTTGACACTATGAAAGTAGCGATGCAATGTACAAAATTCCTCATCAACAAGATGCATGGAGGGTCTCTATGGATCGACAAGGAATACCCAAACCATGCCATCAACATCCACAGACTCACATGGTTTTCTCCTATAGGATTCGTGGTATCAACTAGATTTCAGAATACTTATAAGTGGGGAAAGAAGACATACAATGAAAACTACTACAACAGATATGATACCCAATGTGGTGGTAAGGGTGCCCTAATCAAAACAATTAACAAGCTTAACATCAAATTCACCTATTATACGATTGCTAGAAAGCTCATGCGCTCAAAAGGAAATTGCGCAATGGATACTATATTAGTCGTGGAATATTTTGTGCAAGGCACACAATTAAATTGGTGTACTTTTATGTTAAATGAACTCTTCAGAGCTTCTAAATACATCTACAAAAGGGCCACTTATTTTATATATGGATATCTCGTTGTTGCCTTAGCCATGTGGAAGTGGTGCCCACCAGAAGGTAGAGAGATGACACCGGTTTCTAAATATCATCCCCTTGCACTCATATATTTTCCCTGGTGAGCCTTCGAGGACCCCAACAACAAGGAAATTAATGAAGCCTCTTTTGTCAGATGGTACAAGAAAATGTTGGACGTCACCAAGGTCGGGCCAAGAATCCCACTATTGCTCCTCAATGAATATTCATAGGATATCTAGTTTGGTGTAAGTCATGGCAGCACCTAGGTGCGGCCTAAGTGCATCAACCCCAACATGTTTCATATGCGGGCCCGCAAGTTTGTTCTATCAGAGGAATCCTTCCATACCGAAGTCTCGTCCTAGATTTGGATTGATGGAGAAGTTCGAGATGGGAAGCATATATAATTGTTTGGAGGAAAGGTGCCTCAGCCACTACTTGGAGAAAACTCTACCACCTCATGGAAGTGATTGGATGAAGAAACACTTAATCCATTCATCAAGAAGCTCGAGACGCACATGCAGTCTTTACATAACACTATGGAGGATCTCGAGGCATCAGTAAGTCCTTTTCCTACCTAAATTTATCAGTTCAAGTTCATTTGTTTCTTTGACCTATAGCCCTTGTATTGCTTCAGTACCCACAATGGGCCCTCATTCTCATACCAAACCCACCATCAAGAATACTCGCCCACTTACCACCAAACCACCATCGGTTCCCAAGAAAATGATTAAAACCACCTCTACTCAAGTTGTTGATGCTACTATCGAGGAAAACCAATCTCACACCAGCACGCCCATCACTAAAGAACATCCACCCTCCACTTCTACTATATCTCCAAGGTTGCACAATCCATCACCGTGAACAACCTCCACCTCAGCCCTATTTTAGGCATACCTCCATCTTAAAACCCCCTTGCTGCAGAAATAGAAATGGAGGTCGACTTTGTATCCAATCCATTACGGAAACTACTAATGAGGCACTTGTATCCCACTCCACAATTACATAATCCATTCCTATGTCCCTGTTATATTTACTCTTGACACCAAGCACATCAACATGAACCCATTAGCTCATCGACATTGAGAACCTAAATACCAAACCCATAAGCAGATTAGCCCTAACTATCAACCTTGTCTCCTCGCTATCACCACACTCCACCCAATGTCATTTCATCCCTCACACTGCTAAGCCCTCGCAACACGAAACCTCACCCCAAAGGCAGTTTGAGAAATCAATTTCCTACGGCTAGCCATTACAGAGTCGATTCCCCAAACCCATGACTATGACTCCTAATGACCTTCAGAGTTGGTCATCCTCTCAACTGTTTAATTTCATTCAACTAGTTGCACACCGAATGGAAGCGTTGCACAACACTCTGGAAACTGAACATGAGCATCAACAACAACCAATTCTTTCCTATCTATAGAATGAGATCACATTCTTCAGGAAAAGTAGATTCTACAAAACCAGGTCGACCAAATAACTACAAAGTTCCAAGATCTATGGCTCTTGGTTGTTGAGATAGTCATAGATGCACTGGAAGACTTTTCGGCCTGCACTCTAGTTGAATGATGTGATCACATCAAAGCAGTTTGCACTGAGATCATCTCGACAAATAGAGAGCTCAAACAAAGTATTTATGCCACTCAAAGGGTGCTATAAAATCCTTCTTCCTAATATACCAATAAGATTGAGCAGAAAATCACAGAAGTGACTTGTATGAAAGTATCTATTATTCAAGCTATGAAGGAAGCCAAGGGACTCTTAGCACAAGTTCATGATTGGTCAGGATGCCTTTCTAAGAGAAATCAACTGGTTTACCCCCTACGCCAACAGGATAATACTTTCTTCAACCAAGCCATGTCCACCAAAGAAAAAAACCAGCGAAAGGAGATTTTAGCATAGGTGGGAGCCCTCGAAAGCCAAATCCAACAAATCGAGGATGAATTGAGCAAGACCAAGAGCCTACTTTGTCACCTTAAGCCATCAGTACAGGCTCACTTAGAGATGCCACAACATATCAATGAGGACACATAAAGTCAATGGAATACCCCCTTAATGACCCTCCCTGACAAACCTACTATCGAACTCACAGCGCAGTTCCTCAATCAAGCAAGCACTTTCACAGGCTCATGAGGCAAGGGCTCTCACTGAGCACACATAGTTCAAAAATGCAGCCATTGAGTCCATTCCAAAGTTGGGTCCTTTATTGGGAGGACCAGTCAAGGAGGAGCAGTGTAATAGAAGGAAGCACTAGCAACATCAACAACACCAGTAAATGATTGACTCAGGGATGAGTCAATGGGATATGGTCGGGGCTTGTTAGGTCCTTCATTTTGAGGGTTAAGTTTTGTCACGTCTCGATGTTGAATACATTTTGACCAAAGGTGATTATTGGGATTAGTTGCGAAAAAGACAACCGAAGGAGGAGAAGGGAACGACCAAAGACTAGCAATTGTAGAGGATTGGCCAAAGAAATCAGGGCTCACGTAGTTGCATCCAAACTGGAAGGTTCACTGGCGATCGAGGAAGTAGAGGCAACCGAGCGGAAAAGAACGCCAAAAAGGGAAAGGGTGGAAAATATGAGGGAGAAGAAGTAGTCCAAGTGAGCGAAGAGATTAAAAAGGATAAACGAAAATACAGAAAGGAGGAAGAAAAGGGAAGTGAGGAGAGTATCGAAATGTTGTCGTGGAGCCTATTAAGCCCACAGGATTTTGTACTATTCTAGTTATGTATTGTTTTGTCTGGTATCTTTAGACTTTTCTTTGTTAATGAGGCTTTGATCCAAATGTATTCTTGTAATGCTATTGAGCCTAATGAAAGAGGAAGTTGAAGGGATATATGAGAGTCTTCTTGTGTGACTTTATGTGCCCTTTCAAAATTTCGTTGTGAATGTATCCACATAGTACATGTTCCTTTTTAAATTCTTAATATGTCATGGTTGTATCTTCGATAATCTGGTTCTGGGTTTACTGAGTACTACTAGTTCCAGGTGATTTCTCCTTACACTTAGTTCCAACCCCTTACCTTAGTAAGGTCGTGGCACACCTCAGGTGAAATACATTATTCTTCCTGAGTAAGGTGAGATGTCGACACTACACTAGACTATGACAGAAATTTTGTTGGTCCTTGTGCCTGACCCAAGGTCTCAACCTGTTCAACATTTTTTCCCCAACAGTGAGAATTTTAACATAAAAAGTTTGAGTGGAATGAGAAAATCCCTTTATAAAACTAGCCGATGAGGAATCCCTCCATGAAACTATGCCCTCCATGAAACTATGTAAATATACAAGGAATAAACCATTGAGGTGAATGAAAGTGTTTTAAATTAAAATGTCGCGGTGAAGAATAATCTAATGAAAATTTATAAGTGTTATTATACAATAAGAATAAAAATAAAAATAATATATCTTTTTATATATAAACCTATCAATTTGTTTAATAAATATATTAATTAAAAGATGATAAATAACAATTATATATATATATATATATATATATATATATATATATATATATAATATATATATATAGATATATATATAATATAATATATATATTATATATATATATAAAACACATGTGACAAACATAAAGGAAGATATAGATATAAGTCTTTCAGATTAATCACATCGATAGGATTTGGTCGACATTTTGAACCAACTAATGTGGTTCATCCTCACAACAATGTGAGAAATCAATCGATCTGAAGGAATAAATAGCATGGATGCATCATTACCCAGAGTTAGTCGTTGATAAATTCGTTAAGGAAGGTAAAATATTATTTAAGAAAAGGTGGTAAGGAGTTATCTGTTTGATTATTCAATATTTAATTAGAAACTAGTTGTTATGTAATAATTAATTATTAGTTTTGATATTATAAATAATAATTTAATTATATCAAGTTATATCGTATTATTATATAAAAAATAATTCATTTATATATATTATTTTGTTAGGGGTTGACTTATTAAATAGAATATATTCGTTAAAACTAGCTCTTATGAATAATTCAAAATTAAATATTTTATTTCATTATAATAATTATATAAATATTATTAAAATATTTTATTTCATTATATTTTAAAGATAATTTATTAATATTATCAATTTCTTTAATAAGAAGGTTTATTAATACTGTCCATTTAATATGATTATTATTTATTAGAGGATAACTTTTTTCCGTAAATAGGAGGATAGTAGTGTAGGAGGAAAGCAGTGATAACTCTAAAGTTAATTAAAAATATTATAGTTAGGCGGCATCATTAAGCGCCGAATGTATTTTAGTTGTAAAAAAAAAAAAGATGCTCTAAGATATACTAATCATATTAGACATATGAAGTTAAAGAAAATTAATAAGGATAATAGGGGATAAAACTAGAAGAAGATAAAATAAAATAAGGAAGAAAGGAGAAAAAAGGAGGAAGAGTCATGAAGAGAGAGTTGGAATCCAACTTTTACTTAATTTCCACTCATCATCCCTATTAAGGTTATTGGCATGCCTCTCAATTTCAATTGCTTCCTTAAGTTTCCTGTGGTGGAAATGATCAACCCTAACAATGATTTTCGATTCTTCAATGTAGACGTGGTGTTTCGATTTCTCTACATGCTCAGCAAGGGCTCATGTGTGGGGGCGATTATGTCTAATGTCATCAACATGTTCATTAATCCTCTATTTAATAGACCTATCTATTTCTCCAATGTAGGGGATACCACAAGAGTGGGGAACAAGGTAGACCCCTTTTGTGTCCTTAAGATCAATAGGGTCCTTAATAGATCTAAGAGAATTTTTAATGGTATTGAGAGGTTTGAATGAAGAAGAGACATTAATCTTCTTACGAATATGGGAAATCCTATTCGTGGTTCCTTGGATATATGGGAGATGAACCTTAGAGATAGGATCAACAAGAGCGAGTTTAACTCTAGGTGTTTTGCAGGCTTAGTGAAAGGCCTTGAGGCTTTGAGGTCTGTTGTACCCATTATTTTTAAAAACTTCAAGACGAAGGAGACATCTCATCTTCTTGAAGTTTTTAAAAATAATGGGTATACAGAGCCTATAAAACGCCTAGAGTTAAACCCGCTCGTGTTGATCCCATCTATAAGGTTCATCTCCCATATCCAAGGAACCACAGATAGGATTTCCCATATTCTTAATAAGATTAATGTCTCTTCTTCATTCAAACCTCTCAATACCATTAAAAATTCTCTTAGATCTATTAAGGACCCTATCAATCCTAAGGACACGAAAGGGGTCTGCCTTGTTCCCTGCTCTTGTGGTATCCCCTACATTAGAGAAACAAGTAGGTCTATTACACAAAGGATTAATGAATATGTTGCTGACATTAGACACAATTTCTCCCACAGATCAGCCCTTGCCGAGCATGCAGAGAAATCGAAACACCATGTCTGCATTGAAGAATCCAAAGTCCTTGCTAGGGTTGATCATTTCCACCACAAGAAACTTAGGGAATCAATTGAAATTGAGAGACATGCCAGTAACCTTAATAGGATGATGGGTGGAAATGAAGTAAAAGTTGGATTCCAACTCGCTCTCCATGACTCTTCCTCCTTTTTTCTCCTTTCTCCCTCCAATTCTTCCTTATTTTCTTTCATCTTCTTCTAATTTTATCGCCTTTTATCCTTATTAATTTTCTTTAACTTCATATGCCTAATATAATTAGTATATCTTAGAGCATCCTTTTTTTTTACAACTAAAATACATTTTGCGCTTAATTATACAACCTAATTATTAATATTTTTAATTAACTTTTAGAGTTATCATTGCTTTCCTCCGACACTACTATTCTCCTATTTAAGGGAAAAAGTTATCCTCTAATAAATAATAATCATATTAAATGGAAAATATTAATAAATATTCTTATTAAAGAAATTGATAATATTAATAAATTATCATTAAAATATAGTGAAATAAAAATTTTAATAATATTTATAAATTATCATAATGAAATAAAATATTTTAATTTTGAATTATTCCTAAGCTAGTTTTTAAACCAAATATATTCCATTTAATAAGTCAACCCATAACAAATAATATTATATAAATTAACTATTTTTATATTAATAATACTATATAAATTGATATCATTAAATTATTATTTTATAATATCGAAATTAAATAATTAATTATTACATAACAACTAGTTTACTTTTTCTTGAATAATATTTTACCTTCCTCATTAACAAATTTACCAATGGCTAGAAGTGGTGGCGATTGACAACATCAACCTTACGGAGAAGAGGAGAGACAACTTAATGACTGATGCATCTAGTGGGGGAGCTCTAGTTCTAGGAACCTGGAGCTGCGACTGGAGATGATTGTTCCGCGAGATCCGCACTCGCAGCTGACACTGTAGATGGATTGGATGGAGATGCAATAGAAACTGGATTTATAGCAGTTTGTTCATTGTAAACTAGGGATTAGCGACTGGATCCTTGGTCACTTAACAACATCATAGCGGTTTGAGTGACCGTTTCTTACCATCTAATCCGCTCAGAGAAATCATTTGTCTCACTCGTGTAGACTTAAGTTGTTGCCTTCCCATTCATTTCGGTGCCTAATGACATGATATTCTTTCCCGTTTGCTGACATGCGCCCACTTATTATCATGATCGCGTTGCATGTAATATATCTCGACTTTCACAAAGCGAGGGACAGAAGGCAACAGGCACCCATGGAGACAGAGGGAGGAGGGAGCTCTACTCCCTCCTACAGTAATATGGTAGCAAACAGAGGACGAGGAGGGAAAAAGAACAAACCCCCACAACCTTTGGAGATTAAGACAAAAAACACTGAAGTGCAGAAGGCGGAAGGCAGCAAAACCCATGCAGAGCAAGGGACCCACGAAGAAGACTGTCAGGAGGAAAAAGAGGAAGACAGAGGTCAGGGGTCAGAGAACAGAGCCAAGATGGGGCCCTATAAACCCAAAACCATTACTAAACCTCGGGTTATTCTGAATGATCCAGCTCTACAAGTGCACAGGGATCACATGGCAAACTATGCCATCATATGCAAATTTATGGGAATCTCGCCATCAGAGAAAGCGTTGTACACCTGGATAAAATACAACTGGAAACCAAAGGGGCAGTTAAATATACATCTTGGATCCAAAGGTTTTTTTATTGTGGTGTTTACGAACATGGAAGACAGAGTGTTAGAGTTAGTCTAGTAGCCCTCCATCAGTGATCAAAGCTCTTTGCATTTGCATAAGTAGGTGTCTCATCAGTGTCATCTTTGCATCCCATTAGGGATGCCATAACCCTGATGGAGGAGCTGGTATCCTTTTCCCCCTCTTGGCATTGCTGGACCAAAGTTATTTCGGTCATTAAATTTTTCAAGATTGTCTTGAGGTCAAATTCCTAGGTTTAGGGTTTTGGTCAAGTTTGTCTTCAAGGTCATGTCTCTGAAGGTCAATAAATGTTCAGCAAGCCAGAGGGATGATTTTAACGGTGTTTCTTTGCAAATTCCTATCTTGTACAATTAATTTTCATCTTGGATTTAAAAACTCTGTTTTTAAAGCCAAGATCATTTTTCAAATTTTTGTAAAAAATGTTGAAATTTAAAAAAAAAATCTCAAGGACAGCATGTAACCCTGGCTCCCTAGCCAAGATCCCTCAGATGATATCCCTGCAAAAAGAATCGAGCAAAAGCATTAAATCAGTCAATTTCAGGACAAAGGAAACCAAAAAGTCAAGTTTTTTAAAGTGTCAAAGGAAAAACATTAGAAAGTGGGTTGTGATATGAAATTTATTCAAAGCAAAGCTATAAAGGTTCTATTTTCCTCCATTAAGCCTCATTGTGCATTCAAGTGATAGAGAAGTCAAATTGCAAGAGCGTTTGAGCGTTTGAGTGAATTGTAAGAGCGTTTGGGAGAGGTGAGACCCGTTAAAACAGAGGTGAGACCCGTCAAGCAGGTGAGACCCATCAGGGTACCTCTGCCAGTACAAAATTTGTATGGGTGCGACCCGTCAGGAGACTGAGACTTGTTGGGCAGTGAACGCGACCCATCAACGCATCATTTACACAAAATCGCCAGCAGCCTGCTAAGGAACCACGATTTGCCAGATTTTGTAAGTATATAAATCAACATTTTGCAGGCAGAAACAGCAGGACATTTTGGCCACTCTGCTTCCTAAACAATGTCAGAAACTGAAACCTATGAGCAGAGTGATGACCAGGTATCAGCTTCAGAAATTGAGGTACAAAGGAGGCCTCAAAAGGGAAAAGGTGGTCATCACAGGAGAGAGGAGCCCACCTCTTTGACAGATTTACAGGCTTGTCCTATGGCAGTCTCATGTTTTCAGTACATGTCTTGCTATGAGTTTTGCGAGAGGATCTCTCGGATTCAACACCACAGAGAGTTGGCTCGCCTATTTGTTTTACACTTACATGATGGACTGTAATCTTGCGGGGTGGCTTTATTTTGACACCCAAGTGATTTCACAGGCCTACAGGAATACTAATGTCGGGAGGTATGAACAAGCGCAAGGTGTTGGACTGTTCAGTTGAGCCTTTATTAGCCAGCATCGAGACTATTGACAGGTGTGTTTCCATCAGATTCCTCAGGCGTGAGTATGCCCATGATGAGGCTCATCATGCTCTATTTTACCTGTGAGGGCAGATTTTCACAAATATATTCGTACCATATCCGCATATTGATGCACTTCACACGGGTACGGATGATGAATATCCATGTTTTCTTCTATCATAACATTGAGAGGATGGTGTCCATAATGCAGAGGAAGAGCCCGGCACAATAGTATAGGAGCCTTTACCATTATGGTTTGATTCAGCTTGTAGTATTACATCGGTTGGCTCAGCGAGACATCTCATGCGAAGAGTTCATCTCCCGTGAACTTTTCACATCATTACCCCTGCCACATCCTGAGGTTGTTCACGAGGAGGGAGGACCATCTCAGCAGCATGACATCCCCGTCATTAGACATGTTAGCTCCCCACCTTTGGTTACTTATCAGAGAGGCCAGAGGGCCTTATTTGCAACAGCTCAGTGAGTACTTTCTCCACACCAGGTGGAAGGGGTCTCACCTTCTTCATTAGCACCGCGAGTGTTATCTCCACCCCAGGTGGAAAGGGCCTCGTTTCCGATAGCAGCACAGGTATCAGAGAGGGGCAAGCAGCCCATGATTGAGGAGGGATTGTCAGGTGATCCACATATTGACATTATTGATCTTGACGCCGGTTCTCCTAGCTCAGAGCTCAAGGATATCATCCGAGAGCAAAGGACCGAGAATGAGTCGCTGCACATGAAGTTGCTAATGGAAAAATGGATAATTAATTATTTAGAGCAGCGAAACAAACAGTTGGAGGATGAGCACAAGCTTTATGAGTTGCATAAGATTCGTGAAGACCGGGAATTGGCTCGCAAGAGACCCGGTGACTTGAGACCCATAGATCAAGAATCTATGCTTATTTGGGACAATGCTCATTTGAAAAGGTTGTTGGCTAAGGCCAACCAAGATAACAAACTGCTGAGGAACATGAAAAATCATTATTGGGCGCGGATGCACGTGTGCAAAGCAAAGATGAAGGTGCTTCAAAGGCGGTTGGCAAAGGCATTAAAATGGAGAAAGAGGCCCGATCCCCTCTGTATCTTGGTCGAGGCTTCCTTGAAGGAGCATAGCACTAATTAGCTCAGCCACACCACAAATCCCAAGAAATTTTGAGCATTTTGGGTAATTTTGGCATTTTTTGGCAATTTACAGGTTTTTGCTCATTAACGGGTCTCACCCCCCATGAGACCCTTCATTCTGGCAACTCCCTTTTGCAAAAACTCAGCATTTCTAGATTTTTCATGCAAAGTTACACATGCTCATCAAAGGAATAGAGATTTGGCGAAGTTTTGGGCCTCCAGAAAGTCAAAAAACAAGCAAAAAATGACTTTCTGTCACTTTTTTGAGACACAGAAAGCAGTCTTGGGAGATTGCAATTTTGGAGGGGCAAATGACCACCAAATTCAAAAATTCTAGTTGGGTTGGAAAGTAGACTCATAGACCTTTCCAAAAAGCCTACTCTTGCTTCATTTGGACACCTGGAAGTGCCCCAAAAGTGGTCCCAAATGCATGCGACCCGTCAGGCAGAGGCACGCGACCCGTCAGGCAAATTTCTCCAAATTTCACTGTACAGATCAGAAAAACGCAGTTTCACCCTGTTTGACTTTTTGGGGTGGATTATTATCCTATTTGATGTAATTATTTCACTTTTTTTGACACTTTTACTCTTATGTATCTCTTCTAGAAGATTCATCATGATATAGGTGAAAATTAAATGAATGAATTGGTTTCCTAGTTTATAGAGGCAACTTGTTTTGACTGCCTAGTTTGTAGTGCTAAGTTTAGAAGTGGTTGAAACAACTCCTAGGATAGTGAGCTCGACCCATGGAGGCAGGGAAAGAGGTTAGATGATCTATATTATGTCCTTTCTTGTTCATTTTCATGGTTGGACTCTTGAGGGAGAAGCTACCATTGTATTATTTCACTGTATCTCTGCAATTTTTGGCTAAGGAAGACAAGGGTTTTGCAGTCCTTTTTGGGATTCTTGTGGTTACATGTATTGATGGTGTGTTTCTCTATGTACCTGTAAGTGTGTTATGTGAATCATTTCCTTTCTTTTCCTTCTGCACTTTAAGCAAACGAAGTGTTAAAGTAAGAATTCATGACTGTTATGCTCTGCTTTTAAGTTTGTTTAATTTCAATGTTTTCTACTGTTTAAGGAGAATTCAAAGTTATTGTTTGCTCTCCTTAAATCCTCACCTGTCATTCCTAATCATCCACCTCAATCAAAGGCATCAATACTGTCTCCTACCTCGCCCCAAAGAACCCCCTGCAGAAACTGTGTCCAATTCCCGCACCCAAAGTTGCCATCCCCTCAATTTGCCACCAAAACCCTAAAAACCCCAAATCAACCCTTTTGATCAGTTTACTAGCCTAAAATCAGTGTTACCCTATTGGTCATCTCATCCATTGAATATTTTACTGAGATTGACCGGGGAGAGCCTTCTCCTGCCCCGTAGGGCTAGCTACGAGGCTAAATTGTTTGATGTTGCCTTGAGGTTTGCCTTTTTCAGCCTGAAGTGAAATTTCAAGCGCTAACATATTGGCGACCATACTGGGGAGAACAAACTTGTTTGCAGATTGATGTGTTTGTTTCATAAGTCTTAGACGGAGCCTGAAGATTATGCCAGGTAGCCTTCGAAACGCTTTTGCTTTGCATAAGCGGAAGTAGATAAACGCTGCTTCAGTCAATCTCTGTGAGCTTGTGAATATGGCCACTTCGATTGCATTTTACCCCAGTTCATTTTTAAACTCTGAACTTTTGATGATAAGTTGAGAGTTTTCACAGGCTGAAATCGTTCACCTGGCGACTCCTTTCATGAAGAATCCAGCACTCAGTGCTTCATGGTGACTTCACTACAGAAAGATCAGTAGCTTTGAG
Organism: Pinus taeda; assembly: GCA_000404065.3. Classification (NCBI taxonomy): domain Eukaryota; kingdom Viridiplantae; phylum Streptophyta; class Pinopsida; order Pinales; family Pinaceae; genus Pinus; species Pinus taeda. Next base: position 72,189 of record APFE031176550.1, read on the forward strand.
CTTTTCAAGATGGACCAAATCACAAGAAGATATGCTCCCTTGAGCCAAGATCACATCCCTGGTTTTCCAAATAAAATTCCGAAGGTAGATTGGTCAAGGAATCTGCATACATTTAAAGATGATGGTAAGAAGGATGCTGCTCTACATCTGGTTAGATTTCACATGCATATTCGCAAGTTGAAGGTTGATTTTCCTGAAGATTGCCTGATGAAGATATTCTTGGCCACTCTGGAAGGTAAAGCCCAATCATGGTATGAAAGTTTTCCGCCTACTTGTATTTACTGTTTAAAGGATTTTCATGCTATGTTCATTGAAAGATACAAGGACTCTTATCCATCATTAAATTTAGTTCAAGACTGTTGCAAGCATGCTTATAGTTTTATTGAAAGCCTCGAGAAATATTACGAAGATGATAATTTTATGGACGTTGAGCTCATGGAGGCTCTGTATGAGAATGCATTTCACCAGCATAAAGAAAACTTAGAGAATTCCCATCAAGATGATCATGACATTTTGCAGCAGAATCAAAATCAGCATGCTGAAGATGATCATATGGCTGAAAATGATGAAAGGGAGAATGACATTTCAGATCTGCCCACAGAAGACAACAACATGCAAGTAAGTCCAGTGCTGATTGTAGATTGTGCTAATGCCCAGTCAGCTACTTCAGAATTAGATTCAAATTGTAATGACCAAGCATACCTTGTGTTGAATCCTGAAAAGGAGGGTTTTGTTGTTGAGACCATAGACAGATTTTTTGATCCAAATGTTCTCATGCCATTAGAACAGAGCCTGCATGAGGAGGTAATTCAGTCAATTCATGAAGAGCAAGACAAGATCTTCGTTCAAGTAAGTGAAAAGGTTTCTCTGGATGAATCTATGGTAGCTGATAGAAATGTTAGTGTTGGGTTTCACGAGACATCTAAAATTTCTTTTCTCATGATTGATGAATGTAATGATAATCCGGCTGTCATATCATTTGAAGATGACCTACCATATTGTCAGACTACAGAAGATCAGAGCATACAGGATTACCTTTCAGATTCTTCATATGTTTCATGTGTTGAAATGCTTTTCCAAGAAGAGATCTGCCCATCCATTTGTTTAGATTTTTTTGAAGCCCATGAGCATACTTTTACCGAAGCACATGATGAAGGCAGATTAGAATTTGAAACAAAGGACACCTTGATCTTTCAGCAGGAGGTGGCAGTGGCAAATCTTCATGTTTTTCACGATCCTCTAGCAAGTTTGTTGCAGCCAGCAGTGGAAATGTTTATTATAGTGTTTTGTTGCAGCCATGGTCAACTATGTTTTTGGATGCCCAGTGATAGGTTTGTACTATTGACCAGAAGTTCTGATAGGGAGAATCAGTCAAGAAGCCATCTTCTTGATTGGTTGCATTGGCATTTTGATATAGTTTGATGGTATATTGTCTTGTAAGAAACACAGGTGGTTGTCATCATGATTTCAAATCTTGATGGAATGCTGCCCTTTAAAAAGCTTTGTAAATTCTTGTGTTTTGTCTGTTGAGTGAGTTTTTTCAAGTTATTTCAGTTTTCCCTGGAGTCGGTTTGAGTCAAGCTTCAGTTAAGTTTCAGTCAAGTTTTCAGTCAATAAATGAGTCAGATTCTTGTGTCGTTTTCCGAAATAATGACTCCATCGCCCAATGGTTGAAAGCACTGGTCTGCTCTCCCAGAGGTCTGAGGTTCTTGGCACCTCCAAAGAGCTACCCTCCCCATTGGAGCCAATGTTAGTGTCAATCTTTCCAGCCTTCCTCCAGTGATCAAATATGCTCTAGGGGTCGAGATCACTATCCTAGGAGCTGTTTCAACCAATTCCAAACTGAGCACTAAAATCTAGGCAGTCAAAACAACTTGCCTCTATAAGCTAGGAAACCAATTCATTCATTAAATTTTTTGCCTATCTTATGAATGAATCTTCTAGAAGAGATAAATGAGTGTCAAAATATCATAAAATTACATCATTTACATCAAGGAGGATCAAACTCCACTCCAAAAAGTCAAACCTAGTCAAAATTGCGTTTTGTTGAGCTGTAGGTGCATTTCTGTGAAAATTGCCCAACGGGTCGCGCCCTGATTTTGAACGGGCGCACGCCTTTGGAGCAGTTTGTGAGGCACTTCCAAGTGTCCAAATGAGGAAAACGTAGGCTTTTTAGAAATTTCTGGATGTCTACTTTCCAACCCAAGTCGAATTTCTGAATTTGGTGGTCATTTGCCCCTCCAAAATTGCAATCTCCCAAGATTGCTTCCTGTGTGTCAAAAAGGTGGCAGAAAGTCATTTTTTGCTTGTTTTTTTACCTTCTGGAGGCTCAAAAATTGGTGAAATTTCTTGGTAATTGCTGAGAAAGTGTATTTTTCCATGAAAAATCAAAAAATGCTGACTTTTCCTGAAATGGACCTTCCCATCGAAAGGGTCGCGCACAGTGCACGACTCGTTGAGGGCAAAAACCTGTGTTTGGCACAAAAAATTCACAATTGACAAAATTTTCTCCAAATTTCTTGAAATTTGGGCTAGGAGTCCCTAATCAAGTACCATGCTCATTCAAAGAGGCTTTGGCCAAAATTTGGAGTGGATCGGGCCTTTTCCGTCATTTTAGTGCCTTGGCCAACCTCCTTGGATCTAGTGATTGTAATTTTGACATTTCTCTAAAAGCATGACACTTGTGCAAAACGTGAAGGAGGTTTTTGTTCTTTGGCATGTTGTGGACAAAACCCTATCTCAGTTTTCCAAAATTCATCTTTTATTGCTCTGAAACATCTTTTGAGTGAAACTTATCCCGATGTGTGAAACAAGGGATTTTGTCAAAATGAAGCGAAATGAAGGGGATAAGGGGCTTCTAATTTCTTGGGGAAATTTTTGGAAGTAGGGAGGGATGTTAGGAAGTAGGGGAAAGTGGAATATTAGAGATTGAGTGAGGGGAAGAGGTCCAAAAGGGAAAAATGCAGGCCCAACCTAGAAAATTGCCAGGTTGTAGCTAGAAACTAGGGTTTGTGCGAAAATGAGGAATTTGTGGAATCACGGTGATGGGAAGAATTTGGTAAGGTAATTTAAGGATAGGGGAAGGTGTATGAGCATCAGGAAACAAGTTTTGCTGATAATTTGACCGTCCAAGAGAAATTGCCTTCAAAACCCTAGGAGAGGGAAATGACCTTACTTAGGCGCAACTGAAGCATGAACAAGGTGTAAAATGAATCATTAGACATTGAGATGATAATGAAAACCTTATGAATGATGCTAGACTCAGCTAAATAGTGACATAGATTGGCATTTGGGCAGCTTTGAAAAGAGTGAGAGCAAACCCTAGACCTAATCCCTAGTGACCAAATTTTGCTTGAAGACTCTTTGAAATGACAAAATTTGACCTTGACACTTCAAAATCACTTTGTAAGAGCATATTTGATCACTGGAGGAAGGCTAGAAAGATTGAAACTAACAGGATGAAAGCTAACTCAAAGGAAGCTAATCTATTTGCGAAGGGAAACTGAAAGCCAAAAAGAAACACAAACCCTAGCAAACCCTAATTCTACCAGCTAGTCCTACTAATGCAAAAATGAGAATGAAAATTACTGAAAGAGGTCTCATTACTTCCATGAAGGTAAAATACATATGTATAGACTACCTGTGTCCTAAGAAAGCATCTTTTTTTATTTTTTGATTAAGTGTCGATTTTCACATACATATGCTTGAACTGTGCTTTACTGTGTAGAGGTGGATCAAGGAAGAGGAATGCTTGGAAATGGTTGGAGAGGTTCAGAGAGGGTCTAAGGAGTACCTAACACTCTTCTTGAGAGTTCCACAAGGTTTGGCTATTAGGAAACCTCCCTTGTGAGCTTCTACAGGAAGTATGCAGGGGTTCTACAGGATGTTTCAGAATTTCTACAGGAAGTTTCAGAATTTCTACAGGATGTTTGGAAATTGGTTTTTAGGGGATGGATGAGTGAGGGAAGGTGCATGGATGGATCTGGAGGTAGGATAGGGGTCTAAAAATGGCCTAAGGACTGGTGGGTGGATCGGTGAAGAGATGTAGAAGGATGACTTGGCTTAAAGAAGGCTAAGGCAACGATGAGTAAGGGGGTAAGGGTTCGTGGACAAAAAGGATAGATAGGGAACGAGAAACTTAGCTAAGAGATAGAACAGGTGGCTCAAATGATGCTTTGGGTGGATGAATGAATGAAGAAAATTCCTTGCACGGTGTACCTTGATCAAATCAACAAAGGCCTGCAAATGATCAATTTCTAAACTAGCCTAGTCTAACCATCAATCAACATAAATAAGCAGCAACTTTATTTGGGAAGAAAAATTTGTACACCATCTATGCAAAGAAACATTTCAGATGTCTAAACCCATGACTAATCTCTGCTAATAAAACAAGCACACTAAAGATTGCATAAATAAGCAAACTAGTGTTTTTGTGAGGCAACACTGTTTCCTCAATTCCAACCCCAAAATCCAATAAGGATGAGGTGAAACCAGGAGTGTGGTTGTCCCTTTTCTTGGAGGTTTTGTTGTTATTATCCTACCAAAACACCTAAACCAATGTCATTCATAAACGGTGATCTATTCCAGCAACATAATGAAATCTACTTAACAGAAATATGTTTAAATGCATAAAGGAAAACAATGATACGTAAAGGGAAAGTAACAATACAGAAAGGAGGTCCTAGGCTCTCAGGTTGGGCCCAACCCTGAGAGCTTTGGCTCCTACGAAAAAATCAGATTTGATAGGAAACCAAACTGCTTCTCATTATCCAAAAATAATCATAACAGTCATGCCAAAAATGGCTACAAAGGAACAAAATAGAGCTGCAGCACTGAGGTGCAAAGTACACAATAGTTTCTAAAGTCTTTTTACGAAGGCGGAGACCTCAAAATTTATAGATCACGAGGGACCTAGCTGGCCTCCTTAATTTGTGGAACTCGGCTGTCAAACTGTGAGTTAAATAGTCCCTTTCTAAATGCTATTTGGTTGCCTTCTAGATTCGGTCTAGTGGTCTTTGGAGCTCGGAGTTGGGGGTGAGGATCCCGAGGAAGGGTCAATTAATGCCATAGGCAACCCCCCTTCAAGTCCTCACCTCAGGCTTGGCTGCCTTATAGCTCATGATTGCTTTGACTTTGCTCTAATATATGTCAAAATACCTGAAATAGACACATGTTAACCACCTAGGAAAAGTGACTTCCCTTATTCGTACCAAAGACATAAACATAATAAAAATAATGCATAAACTATAGAAAGTGATGGATTTGAACAAGGACTAAACAAGGAAAATTAGGCCAAATGAGCCCAACAAGTTACCAATTTTGGGGCTCATCATCGCCCCCTGCTAAAAGGGTTACTCATCCTCTGAGCAACTAGTCCAGCTCCTCGTCTTTCATTGCTTTGATGGCCACTCTCACATCCCAGGATTCTGAAGTAGTGTCCTCCACACTGTCGTGAAATCGGGCCTTCCTCTCCACTTCTTCCCACTGCTTATGCTCCTCCTCTTCTGTGCCTCCCTCTAACAATCCCAAAAGCAAGGGTGGACTTAGCTTGAGGCCTATCCAATTGGCTTGGAGGTTCTACATAGACTTCTTATAGAGAGGTACCCGTGCCAAAGCCTCCCTCATCCGAGTTGGAGTGTGATATTCTTGAATTTTGAGGTTGTGGGACAATGTGTTCCACCTACGGGTGCAAGCATGAACACAATTGTCCCCTAGTAACCTCTCCATATCCTCGAAGTGTGTTATAGCCTGGGCCTGACGATCCATGTACTCTAATAAACCCCGAGAGTTGGTTGCTAGGTGTTGGTGAGTGGATATCAGTGCTGTGGGGTCCCCTGGCTCTGCTCTAATCAACAGTGGTTCATGTAACTCCCGGTCCATGACATTCTTGACCTCAGCTGCTCTCTTCTCTTCGTGGTTTAACCATGAGGTCATTGCCATCAGCTACATGTCCCCTACTTCTTTGTTGGGGTCCCACGAAGTGATGTTTGGAAGGGCCAAATTATGGAGGTAAAACTCTGAAAGCTTGGCCTTATCTTTCGATGAACTGGTGTTACATAAATCTATGAACTGCTAGGGGTTTTGGATGTGAGAGATACCCCTTTGTGCCAATGTATTGATTTGGAACTGCAGCCACTGGTCCCTTAGGTATAGGCCATAAGATTTGGCCGGCTGCCTACATTGTAGTGCTTCCATTGCCCAACTGGCCATGCAGGCCAGTTGTGCCTCCTTTTCTTGCACCTGCTGCTTTAGGGATTGTATCTCCATATCTGCCTGCAGTCCCCTTTCCTGTAACTGCTGGTTGAACTCCTCAAGATCAGCTTGCATCTCTTCTTTTCCTTGAGGCCCTGCTGAGGGATCCTTGGCTGCCATGTCCTTTTCTTTCCTCTGTCACTGCAGCTAGAGCTGCTGTCTAAGCAACTCATTCTCTTCTCTCAACTTGGCTTGCTGGGAGCTTTCCACATGCCTCACTCTTGCCAACTCCCTTTGTGCTTCCTTGAGCCTTTCCTCTAGAGGCCCAATATCTGCTACTCCCTTAGATTTAGCTATCCTCATCCACATGTGGGTTCATACCCGTTCTTCCTCTAGTGCTAAAAACAGTGGCACTATAAACTTTTGGGGAATAATTGTGCCTGCCTCCAAAAAGTTATAATAAGAGCCCAAGTTGGGCTGGGGGCTTGGTTCCATGATAACATCAATTTTCTCCTCCTTTGGTGGTGACTTTGCTGCTCCCTCCTCCTCTTGTGGTGACTCGGTTGCCTTCTCCTCCATCTTCTCTGTTTCTTTCAGCCTAGCCCAAGTTTCCTGTAGAATAGCCTCAGCATCCTGTAGAGAGGCTTCTAAACTTAATTTTTCCATTCTGTCCCTCCATGAAGATGTCTTTGGGCTCCCCCGCTCATAAGTAATGGATGCTTTGGAGGGGGATTTATCCCTTGGTGTGGTAGGGGTATCCACAATAGTGATTGCTTCTTTTGATGGAGGCTGGGGTCTGCCAGTCTTGATTCTTACACTCCTTCTCGCTTTGAAATACAGAGGAGTCTCCCTCTTTCATTTTTATTTTGGCTTTGGAGAGGTACTTAGGGCGGCCAGCACAGCTGCTACCTCCCTAGCTAGGATTTCAGCCGACTTCTCCTTCTGTTGTCCTCCTTTCGAACTTCCTGTAGAAAGTCCTCTAGCGGTTTCTTTCTGGCTTCCTGTAGAAGCCGTTTTCAACTTTCCTGTAGAAAGACTCTGCTGCTTTCCTGTAGGAATTCTCTGCTGCTTTCCTGTAGGAGTACTCTGCTACTTCCCTATAGGAGCACTCTGCTGCTTCCCTGTAGGAGTACTCTGTTGCTTCCCTGTAGGAGCACTTTGTTGCTTCCCTGTAGGATCACTTTGTTGCTTTCCTATAGGAATCGAGGGCACAGTTTTAGCCTGCTTGGCTGAGGGGACTTTTTCTTTCATCTTGGCTGAGGTAGCCTTAGGGGTGCCCTTACTATCCTGGACTTTCTCAGTCCGTTCTGCCCTGCTCTGTAGTCATTTTTCCCTGGGCGTTGGGGCAATCCCATCATCCCCTATTTTGGCAGCTTGCTTTGCTGCTGGTGTTCCTTTTTGCTCCTTCTTTAGTGTTTTGCCAGGGGTGTCTTGTCTTTTTTCTTTCTTCTCGGCCCGAGTAGGCTCCTTCTCTTCACTGCTAGAAGAAGTGAGCTCCTCGGCTAAGACTCGGATGTCATCATCCTTCGACTTATTCCAGAAAATTTCCCAGGAGAGAGGGACAGTGAAAGTGTGGAGTGCATCTTCCACAAGGAGCTTAATAAGCCCATGATGAGCTAGCTGGTCTGGTGTCCCCTCTCTGAGTTTGGTGGCACATTCAGTCATGGACTGTAGGAGGAAATAAGGAATGCTCAATTTTTGCTCTGAGGGTAGGCCCATGTGGTGTCTGAGTTCTGTGAGCAGCCGAAAATGATAACCATATATGATGCTAAATCACCCCTCACACGTAATATAATTCATAATTTGGAGGCTGACTTCACTCCAGAATGGTTGTAGGCTAGTCCTCCGAACTCCATTTTTATCTTCTCAGAATTGTTCTTCTGGCAAGAAGAATTCTTTCTTAGCCTTCTGACCTAGCTTCCTCTCCTCCTTATCCCAAGGCACCCGCATTGGAAGATCAGTTACCCTGTTGATGAGCTGTGGGGTGAGTCTGAGGGTCAATCCTCTGAAATTGACAACGACCAATGTTTTTGACTTCGGCTTTAGGGACTGAAGGAATTCTTCCGCAATTTCATCGTCGTGACCTTGGAGCTTGTCACAAAATGACATCCATTGTGCATGGGAAAACAAGTCCACCACCTCAGGGGTTTCTTGTAATTTCTTTGAGTCTGAAGGTTCTTTTCGAATGAACCCACCCGGCATGGTAAAACTCTGTGTTTGCTCGCGTTTTCACGCAGACTGGGAATTCTAGGTGGATTCCCTCCTCAGAGCGTAAAAAAAAGATATCTTTGGTTGATTACCCTCTGCTAAATTTGCCTGATCACATATACAGAAGGAGAATTTCGAGATTTTTTTCACACGGAGCGCAGAGATACGTCTCCGTTATACACACAGCCACATAAAATTTACAATTTTAACAGTGTTTTGACAGTGTATCACTTTCTACAGGAGCGATTTTTCATTCACGCGTGGAGGAAATTTCTCATGCAAATTACTAAGATGATTTCGGCAACAACATATAAAAAACTTTAGACAGAATTGCATTCAAATTTCTCTACCCCCTTCACTATGTCAAATTCACCACCTTTGGAATTTTTTCACATGGGGAGGTTGAATTCTGCCTACCTCACTGAAATTCACCACCCTCGACGTGAACAGTCTGCACTGCTTCGAATGCCGTGTTTCCTGTAGCGCAGCTTCCTGTAGAAGTTGTTCTCGGCTTCTGGAGGAGGTTACGGTAGCGCAAGACCAGTTTGAGCGGTAGCAAGATGTTTGAACAGGTTGAAAACTCAGGCTAACCACTTGCAGAGGAGGAGAACGCACATTCGGCTGGAAAACGGTTGTGATCATAAATGACTGCAGTGCATCATAAGTATCAACCGGACGATTTCGAATTGCTGTGGAATTCATGGCACGGGGGTGAGCTGTCCCCACTGATTCGTTGGCCGACATCATTGCAATCATTCCCCAGCGTGCCCCTGACCACCGAATTCTTTCCTCTGCATTTACCGCCGCCATTCTTGTCATACCTCCGCTTCTCCCCAACTGGACACTTCCCACGTGCCAATTATCCAACCTTTCGGCATAACCAATCCAGTTCGGATCCTACGAGGCTGCTTGACTGGCTATGGTAGCCAGTTGAATAGAAACCAGCCTTGTTCAATCCGTCCATTCTCACAATCATGCATATTCAGAGTATAGCTTATGCAATTCGACGAAATAAGGTTAGGCACTTACCTGTGCGGCCGTGGACGTGGTTTTTTCCAGGTTTCAAGATGAGGGATGTTGGATCTGCGTGTTGCTGCATCGTGTTCAAGTGCTAGAGCTTCCCTGCATTGGTTGTTGCTGGCTGTGAGTCTTGGAGACCTGTTTCTCTAGTGGCGAATAGGCATGCACCGGTTCTGCGAGCTGCTAGTGTCTTCGTGGTAGGTACTCCAGCTGGATTAGCTGCTACAGGATTCCTGTAGGACATCCTGTAGCCGTTTCTCCTCCTAGGGTGCATGCTGACATAATTCGAGTCCCGTTTCACAGGTGAAAGGTCTTGAGGTCGCCTAAACAGGTGAGTGCTCGAGCCTCAGAAGACCTTATTTTTTGAGATTGAAAAAAACAATTTTCCTTATTTGAAAAATAGAGTTCTGGTTGCATGTGCAGGTATGCTTGCTCAGATTGGAGTGATGGCGGTGAGAAGAGGTGAAGCGAGTAGAGGATGGAAGAAAAGGGTGGTTGCATGCCTCCTCAGCCAACTTCAAGCTCCAAATCCTTCCCTGCAGTCGATTCTGGCCCGTCCAAAAGTTCTATAGGAAGTTTCCTGTAGAAATACAGAACTTCCTATAGAAAGTCCTGTAGCTTCCTGTAGAAGGTTGAACCATTATTTGATTGTGCCCAAACTTTGAAAAAATGAGTGTTCATGGCGGGTGTGCATGAGAGGTTGTCTGGTAGCTTGATAGGGACCCTTGTCCTCGAGTTGAGAGTCCTCCTTTGGTGCGTTGTGTACCTGCAACCTACAACACTTTCAGAGATCAGCTTGTTTTTTTATTTTTTTGTTTTTTCCTTTTTTGTTTCT
>APFE031176558.1:0-20697 GCA_000404065.3 Pinus taeda
AAACTTATAATGTATGGGGTAGATCTTTCCTCTTAATATAAAAAGTAATTCATTATTATATTATTAATAATAAAACTTATAAAAGAATGTTGATTGAACTGACCTTAGATTTAATATTGTTATTAATAATATACGCTCGATTGTAATGAATTCTCCATAAAAAAGAGAGGATGCCTACGAAGAGGATAATCATAAAAAGAGACCGGGGGACACGACGAACAAGGGAAGTACCCAAAGCTGCCAACGTTAAGCGATACCAGACTCACAAAAACTATGCCCACCCAAAGAAAGCACCTAAGACGAGCAGAGGGGGGGGGGGCAAGAAACCCTAGGATGACAATGCAGGGATCCGATTTCTACTTACCTTCCACCCATCATCTCTGTTGAGATTGATGGGTCTTCGCTCAATTTCAATAGCTTCCCTTAACTTGCGATGATGAAACTGATCAACCCTGGAAATGACTTTGGCCTCCTCAATGCAGACATGATGCTTAGTTTTGTCCACATGCTCTGCTAGAGCCGAGGACTTTATTCTACCATGCCTCAGGTCCGTTTCATGCTCACTAATTCTCTGCTGGATGGAGCGCCCTGTTTCACCTATATAAGGGGTCCCACATGAGCAAGGAATCAAATACACACCTTTCATGTCTTTGGGGTCGACCGGATCCTTTACAAACCTCAGGGAGTTACGAATGGTTCTGAGAGGCCTGAAGGTTGAGGGGATATCAAACCTTCTAAGGATCCGAGCAATCCTATCGGTGGTCCCTTGGACATAGGGAAGATGGACACCATTTAATACTATTAATATTTATAGTCCCATACATAATTACGCAACCTAGTATTTTTAGGACACTTATATATTAATATATTAATAAATTATTTATTTTTAATATTATTAATTATATATATTATTATTTCATACATATTATATTAATAATTAATATATAACATTATTGTAGTGAATTAATAAATTAATCTTTAATTGACATAATTTAACCTTTTTTCTATAAAATTATTATGTATAACCAACCTAAGTTTTTATTTAGGGCATATATATATTAATAAATAAATTAATTAATTACATTTTTAATATTATTAATTATATATATTTTTACACATATAATATTAATAATTAATATTTTAATAAATTAATAAATTAATTTGTAATTGACCTAATTTAACCTTTTTCTATAAAATTAACTACATATTAATTATAAATAATACTAAACTCAATTACGACAATAATAAAATTAGGGTTTTTAAAATAAAATTAGGTATAATAATAAATTATTGGAATATACATATATATTTGATATATTTTGTTCAATTTAAAATATTGACATACATATATTTACACATTTTTATATATATTTATACATTTTTATATATAATAGAGCAATATTTTATATTAAATAAATGAATTATTTTTAACAGATTAACCTTTGTTTTGGTTTATTATTCACAGGGTTAACCTAGCTCCGTGAATATAATGGTATTTTAATATTAAATCGGTTAGATGAAGTTTGACTGGGGCTCTTGAGTGAAAAAGTAGCCGTTAGATTGTTTTAGCCGTTGGAGTCTCTGCTTAGACTATTTAACACGCTGATCTGGATCTGTATCTTCAACTGGTCCTGATGATGAACCACATTGGTTGGTTCGAAACGCGTCGACCAAAGTCCTTCTTATGTGATTTACGCTGAAGCTCTCTTTACAACTATGACTAATCACAAAAGTCTCAATTCTACAACAATATAATGATCGAATTTAGATCAGGAAATTTTTGGAGTTATAACAACCATTACTTCTATTCGATTACACTTTATTGGTAGATGAAATGTTATTAGGACATCTTATCCAAGAGAAATAAGAGGACCACAATGAGATCATTGTATTCCTCAACAACATCATTAGTGTCCAAAAGCACTTGCACACCTGTTTGGTTAGCTTGGATTCCTGACTTGGGAACATTGAAAAGCTCATGAAAAATGACTAGTTTGTTAAAGAATGTAACTAGTGTCGGTCTTCATAATTGTAGCTGTCAAAATAAATTTTATTATTAAATAAAATGACTTATTACAACATGGGTTTCATATTTGGGTTAATGTTTTCTTGGTCAAAGCCTCCATTGAATGCTTCTAGGTTTTGCACTGAGTCATTAAAGTCATTGTCATTTTTATTAGACCCTTATTGGGCTTTTGTATCATTTAAAAATAATTATTTTTTAGTCAAGAAGGTTATTTGTCACCTTCACACCAAGTTGGTCCTGTCCCCATGAAGTCTGCCTACATTAGGGCAATTCAACTAATCTAAATTGGATCCATGAAGAATTACCAAAGTGCCATGACTGTATCAAATCAAGACAAACCTCATAAATTTATGAAGAAAGAGCGATCAGGAAGACCTCTGGACAGTGGCAGTTTGTAGCCAGTAAGGAACGATGAGGACCTCAGTCAAAGTGCGCTGACTGAGGCCCATGGAGACTGCGCAGGAGGCAAAAATGGCAGTTGGGAAGCCCGAATAGGGAAACGGAGGCCATTTCTGATGCACGATCAGCCCACATCACTAGGAAAAACCCCTCGAGAAGGAAAGGCCCTGAGCGCTCGATCGCATGGGAAGCCAGGAAACCGTGGGGAAAGCGCTAAGGTGAAAGGCAGGTCCCACGCTCCAAAACCGGTGGTATATCAGGGGCATCCTTGGGCGGTAAGCGGATTTGGATGAAAACGAGAGATTCCATTTAGCACACGACGTGTGTCTGGTGGATGAGAGAGAAAACCTCCTCTCATCGCGCGCTAACGGTCGAGCAGGTCAACCGCGCGGAATGAGCGAATATCGTAGGATATGGGGGTTCTAGATCTAACGGCAGAGAATGTGCCCAATGGAGAAACTAGATTTGATAGGGAATTAAGCCGCAACATGTAAAATTGTGAAGTCCAATTTGACCGTTGAGTTGGCAGATGAGTCATTCTACAGTGTAACTAAATTACCGAACCATTGAGGAAGAGTTGGCACAATTCATGAGAGGACAAGTGGCCACTTCCCTGTGGACGATGGCAATGACGTAGAGGTAGGGAACTCCAAGCAAATAGCAGCAAGAGATCTGAAAGGGCAGAAGAGGAATTGAACAATCAAGGATAGATTGGCTTTAAGCCATGAATAGATAGAGAACAAAACACAAAGAGAGAAGAAGAAAATGAAGACAGAGAGAGAGAGAGAGAAAATAAAAGACAGTGAAGCAAGAAGTAGAAAACAGAGAGCCGAGCTGACCTAAGGCAGCATCAAGAAGACAAAAGGCTTGAGAGGTTCAAGCAAATCCCTGCGAGGATCTATTGGGAATTAAGCACCACATTGGGCTCCTCCCATTGAAGACCATATAGGTCAAGACTTGGAAAGGAGAAGAGTCTATGCACTCTAGTGGCTTGGGGAATCCAAGAACCACCCTACCAAGCATTATCTATTTCAGGAGACTCAAATTGAGCTCCTCATTGTAAATCTCTGCTTTAAAGACACAATAAAAGAAGGCCACCATTGAAAGCTGGACCAGAGACGTAGCCCTGGAGAACAGGATGAACTCCTTATTAAATCTGTTGTGTTCTTGCATTTTCTTACTGTGTTTCTCTTACTGTTTTCCATTCTTCCAGTGTTTGTGTATTTTTCAGTCTGATTGATCCGTTGCCTAAAATAACATAGACACACACCAACATAGTCTGTAATACCTCCATTTATTAATTAATTAACTGAGGTCACTCACGAGTGATTTTCATATCATCGACCCAACATAAAGACTATATATAGAGAGCTAGTTCGACCTATTTGGTGCATTCATGCAATAAGTTTGATCTTGAAATTATGTTGCTGGTGGTTGAAGTTCTACTGTTGGGGGCAAAAATTATGGACTGAAGTTCTTGTTGGCGAGATATCACTTGGAAACTTTGACAAGGATCATCTATTGAAGGGAAGGGTTGACTTGGTGGTTGGAGGAGTCTTTGTCTAGGTCTAAGAGGTCTTGGAGTGTCTCATCTTGATTTGAATATACTAGTGGAAGAGTTTGAATGGGTTTTCCCCTTGTAGGGGTTTTGCCCTCGCTGAGCGCTTACATATTGTATCTCTTGTACTTGTGATCCTCATATACACATAATTTGGTAATTTCTTGATGAAAGACAAAATAATAAAGAAGTATAAGAGGATAACATGACTCACAAGTAATTATCAAGAAAGAGGAATCAAACCCTAATTCCTATAAGCATTGATTTCTCACCATAGCCTACTCTATATCTTACCGCCATTGTTTCAGCTCTAGCTTCATCCTCCTATGAGTTTTCATGGCTCAAGTTTCCTAAAGGTTTTCTTTTAGTTTTATACTTTCATGTTATTTAGTTTCTTGGTTTTGTAGTTGGGTCTTGTTTTCCAACCAACAACTTGTATCATCTATCATGCTTGCCATTGGTGGGGAGTATGAATGCACAATACATTATTTTTCTTGTATAAGTTGGACTATAGATAGAATAACAATTTTGGGTCAACACTACAAATTGAAGTTTTATCTCTATTATCAGTGGTCTGGTTTTGTGGATGGTAAACTGGATAAATTATTGGCCTTGATTACGAGACCTCACCCTAAAGGAATCGAAGAAATTCAAACTTGTGATCAACAACAACTAGCAATAATGTCAAATAATTTTGGCTTTATGCAACTTAAGCTTACCCTTGGGGACACACACACACACACATATTCTTCTTTTAATTTTATTAAAATCTTAAACAATACATATAATTACATTTACATATATATACATATAAATGTTCTTGACATTTTTCTTTGTCATGTTTTGTAATTTTTATAATTTATTTTTTTATATTTATTAATTATATGTTTTAAAATAAAATTCTTTTGAATTATATCATTATTATTTAAGTTTATTTAAATATTATAAATTTAGTTTTTTAACAAAGTTTCTCTATGTTTCAAGTGATTTGTTATGTTAGATTTATAAAAAATGGAGCATTGATTAGACAAGCATGAAATGCAATTCTTATTTATATGGTATACATAAATTGATGACCTTTGGTTTCATCTTACGATTGGTATTTTGGAATCCCCATGACTTTTCAAATTCATTTGCGACTTTTTTTATCTTACTCTTAGGTTGATAATTTAGTTTACATAATCCCTAAGGATTATTTCTCCAACATCTCCCCTTGATCCGAAGGGGTGCATGTGAGTCCAAGAAGAGAGATGAAATATGGAGGTGGATATGAGCCAATGGCTAGACGTGCTTTTCAACTATGGTGGTTCAAGGAAGAACACATGCCAAATGGGTTGAAAAAACCGAAGTCTTCTACTAGTGGTGGTTTAAGGCCAATTCAACATTGTAGCTAGAGAGAAACTCATGTTCCATGACCACCAGTTGGTTTATGATCCTCCTTAAACCACCACTTAGTAAAAGACTTACTTTTTATGCTTTACAATATTTTATGGTCATCTTTAAACCATAATTTCAATATTCTCTAATCATCATCAAATCCTCATTATAAACTTCTTCCATTTCGCAAAAGACATCAACTTCTAACTATATTTGAAATCGTTACATAAATTGTTTCAAGTCAAGTTCTTGTGTTAGTGGAAAACCTTAAACCACCACTAGTTGAAGACTTCGATTTCTACTACCCATTTGGTTTGTGTTCTTCTTTAGACCCCCATATTCAAAAAGTACATATAGTCATTAGTTGTTATCCGCCTCCATATTTAAACTCTCTTTTGGGCTCACATTTACTACTTTGGATTAAATGGGGAATGTTGGAAACATAATGCTGAGAGATTATGTAAAATGTATTATTAACTTGAGAGGAAAGCTAAAAACCACAAGTGAATTTGAATAGTCATGAGAAGTCTAAGTAATTAATTGGAAGATGAAACCATGTGCTATGAATTTGTATATCATATAAGTAAGAATTGTATCTCAAGCTTAGCTCTAATTTTCACGAGTCTAATAATTATAACATATTTTTGAATTATTGAAATGCCAAAAAAATATTATGATATCCCATCTTTGTGATTTTTTTTTTCAAAAATTTCATATAGTTTGAAGAAATTTATTTTTTTTATTATAAATAATAATCTTTTATAACTTGTCAAGTCCCACTAGCACAACTAATTGATGATGGACCTCGTTAGTAAGGCGACCCTGATCAAACCTCATGGGGGTGGTTATGCCCTGTGCTAAGGGGAGGAGACTTGCTAAACAAATCCAGGCAACTTAGGGCTGGTGTGGCCTAGGTCGGGTGCGATCCCAGGGGCACTTTGACGGCTTAGATGCCCTTGGGTCATGACTACTCAAGCTACACAGGTTAAGCCTAGAAGACCACAAACAACTTGACAAACAAACATTTTTTTTACAACTCTAATATAAATGAGGAAAAGACTAGAGTTATGTGAATGACGACCTTCAGTTGTTGTAGATCACCCATGGTTTCCGCATTCAAACAATGGCTCAGGCTCAAGGATATTTATGATTCTTTGTGTTTCCCTCTGATTAAACAATGAATTAAGGAGGTTGAGCCCAATGAAGACTTTTCATGGCTGCAACCATCTCCTTTACCAAATCTTAGAACTAGGAAGCCTAAACCCAGTGAGGAGATTGCATGGTGTTGAAATTTGAATGGGAATTCGAGGCTTGAAAAAGCTAAGCATTGTTGGAATGTATCCAAGAGTATGGTGATAGTTGCAAAGGAAAATTGTGCAAAGAGATTGATAAAAAAAAACCCCAAATTTTTTCATAATCCTGGTAGTCGTAGGAAGACCAATTCTATGAAGTCCATGTCTATGCTACAGAAGGCGGGATTATAGTTCCTGGTAGGAAGAATTGTTAACTTTCTTAAAGCTGGATGACATGCAAAGCGCATGGGGGTTGGTGCTCTAATGTATCTCATTGTTTCTCTTGAATATCTGGCCACCAAGAGTGATGCCCTATATTAGGGAAAGAGATAGGGGAAGGGTATGGGGCTTGACTTGAATAAGGGTCACGATTTCATAACACCTAATGATGGTAGTGAGCACCTATTGTTCCACCAAACTTCAATTCATTTCAAAGTCTCTGATTGTAGGTAAAGTGAGAGGTTGCCAAGTACATGGTCGAGCATCAGAAAGATGAAAGAGACAAAGCCCTTGATGTTATAGGGATTGATAGAGCCTTTCTCCAGGGTAACAGTGGAGGCGACGATGGAAATCGAGACAACAACAGGGTGATGGTGATAGTGGGTTTAGTGGTGGTGGCTATGTTAATGGTGGAAGTTTGCTACCTTTCTATTTTGGTTTCTTGTGCCCTCAACCCCCGACTCCTTAAAATTTCTTGTCAAATTTTTGTTAAAGTGTTCTCTGGGCACTCATTGCTCCTTAGGGTTTTCTCCACATATCTGGTATGGGACCTTAAGCTTTTCTTGGAGCTTCGAGTGGGCATTCCCTCTATCATGCAATGCCTACATTTCAAAGGTAGGAAACTGCATGAATCTTCCCCTCTTTCAGTCTATAATATTGAAAAAGATGCCACTGCCTTTATGGCCTTTTGTTTACAAGGGGGTTTGGGGTTAAGTCTTCCCCATCTCAAGAATTTTTTATAATGATTTTGTGCATGCACAATCCTCCCCAAAGGAAACTCAGTCCCAGGAAACTCCTAAGCTATTTTTGGTCAAAAAATATGAGAAAATGCTTATCCCACTCTTGAGAACGTCTATTAGATCTATGTAGAGTCAACCCTCATTTTTCGTTTTAATGGTTTATGGACCCATTCAGCGAATCTCTAGCAATGGATCCATTCTTCATCGACAAAAAATTGCAAGGTTATTTTATGCTCCAAAGGCTTCTTCATTGTGGCATTTGCTGAACAAGAAGACTATCGAAAACTTTTATCGAAAGGGCCTTAATTTTGTGGTAATGCAGGATTGTTCCTAACACTATGGTATCCATATTTTAACCCTCCCACAATATCCATTATCAAACTGCTAATATGGGTTCGTCTTCCTAATCTTATTGCTCACTCATGACATTACCCAACTTTTCAGGGCATTGAGAACACCTCGAGTCATTTACTTGTAATTGATAATTCTCATGGAAAGTTGGGCATCTACACCTATGGCAGAATTTGTGTTGAAGTCAATATCAGTAAAGGAACACCAAACTAAATCAATTTAAAATAGGTGATTTTCATTAGACCTAGGATTTGGAATATGAGAATACTACTTTTCGTTGTCACTTCTATTAACAAACAAGCCATTTATAGAATTCTTTCTCTCTGTTAAAATCTCACCTAAAGCAGAATATTCAAAATTCCAAAGCTAAAAGTTGGAAGCCCTATGAACTGCCTCCTATCGAGGACGAGGCTTTCTTTGTTGTGAAAGAGGATGATGAAGGATATAATGATGAAATGCATTTGGTAGACAAGTTATAGACTTCTTATCCTCAAAAATCAATTGAGAATCATGGTGTCAACCATGCTCATTCAACAAACACATCGATAGTGTATAATAATTCTTCTTCGAGTGCATTGAAGTGAACTCGAGTTAGCTTCTTTAGACTCTAACAAAGATTCTCCTTCAATGCGCAGTAATAATCTTAAAATTTCCTTGATAAAACTGCCTTTGGAAGGCTGGGTCATCATTTCAAAAAAGAAAGGAACGAAAAGTCACTTTGGGGATGAGCCTCAATTTGGATGTTTCTCTTCTGTAATTGTTTGTTTTGTTCCTCTATGCATCTTTTGATATTCTCAGTTTCATACATCTCAGTGATGTTCTTGTCAATAAATGGCACACTATGCCAAGAAAAGAGTCATGATTGTATATGATGTATTCTATTCTGATTGATCAATAGAATTCACCTTACACCATTTTTTTTAAATATAAATGAAAAAATAAATTTTCTGATTGGACAGTAGTTTTGAGGTATTTAAATATTAAATCAAATATTTGATAATTATAAAAATATTTTCTATTTGTTTTAAAATTGTATTCCAATTTTCTGATTGGACAAGGACATTGCAATGACTAATTTTATTTGCTTTAAAATGCATTTGTCAAAAAAAAAAATTAAATAAAAAAAATCTAAAAATTCAAAACCAAAGGGGTAGAATATGTATGCCTTCATAGACTCAATGCATATGGCCATCAAAAGACTATGGCATAAATGAGGTGATTTGCCCCTGAGATAGGACAACCCTAGACTGATGCATACACAATCGTTACCAAATAGGAAGGTGGAAACAATGGGCACATAAAAAACAACGACAATATATTCAACATCTATACCCGTAAGGAGAGATCAGAGTACAAGAATGCCTCAAACTAAACATTCCTCTAATATTTTTGTATTCAGATTTGAAAAGGCACACACCTAACACTACAATCCTCCAGTCTCGTAAATCTATAATCTCAGAAGCATCATACTCCAAGACATTGGCAAAGCCAGAGGTGAACATGCAAATGTGTGACTTTAATAGCTAACATAACATTCAAAGTCAACAAAAATGATGTTCTAATGCTCCCAAAATCAAAAGAACTATACAATAATAAAAAAATAACAACAATTGTGAGCAAAAAGCTCGAATTCATTTCATATGTTGTAATACAAAACCACAAAGAGGGCACATGGATCTGCGCTAGTTCCAAATTTTTGGGGCCTTTTTCTATCCCTTGGGTACATCTTTCTGTTCCGTAGATATGTTCAGAGGCAAAGGAGGCCCAATTTAGGATTTCATCTATCATTTAGATTAGCCCGATATTGCCAACAAAATCCAATTAAACTTTCTTGTGCATAGATGAATTACAATGTTAATTTCGAAATAGGACCGTTTATTGTTTGTGTTGTACTGTAATCTACATTTAAACTGTAACCAAAAATTCTTATGCATCCAAATACTAAGAAAAGAGACAAATGCTAGAAAATATAAAACGCATGTATAAACTGCATCAACCTGAGTAGTTAAAAAAGCATGAATTCCTTACAGAACAAGTTTTACAATGTCTGAGGTACAATTATAGACTAGTTACTAGTGAGGTCCTCTAGTGAACAACAATATATTAGAGTCCAAGTTCATTTAATCATCATAAATCATGTGTGAATATACATCGGATGAAAGACGTTGAAAGATAAATTCTAGATAAGATTAACTATGACCGGATAACCAGAGATTTAAATTTCGTTTTACAATAGCATGTATGCATCCAACCAAATGATGAACCTAAATAATGTTGAATTAAAGCAAAGATTGAGAACTCGTGCTTTTGAATAATATGCTACTGTAATCCAACCCCATGTTCACTTTCTTGTGTTGATTTCATGTAGTTATATTCAATTACAGAGGCAGCCAAATTGATCTAGAATAAAGAAGTGGCAGCTTATTCTTTCGAACCATGCTTATGGTGATTATGATGCCTCTGATGTTTTCGTTCATGATCGCTATTAGATTCCTCCTCATCCGTCTTGTCACTGTCATGTTTTTGATGCCTCTTCTCTACATGCTTCCTTCTCCTCCTCTTCTCATTATCTGAGTCGCTATCGCTATCACTGTCCGATGAACTCTGAACTCTTCTCCTCTTTCTCAGTGTAACCCCAAGACTAAGAAACCTGTTGGCGATCAATGCATGTGCAAAGGGGGACAACCTGGTGGTCAATGCTGGTCCCTAAAGGGCTAGGGTGCATTGGGCCTTAAAAGTTTCGAAACTTAGCAGTGAAGAGCATAAACTCAGGGATGTAGCATTGTCATGCTTAGGGCTTTGTGTAGGGATGACTACAACATGCTCAAGGATGTGATTTGATCCAATTTGAAGGTTTGTTGGCCAGATGCGACAAAATGGCCTATAACATATTAGCCCCTAAATCATAAAGTCATAAATGACAACTGATGACTAAAGTGATTTACCTTGTGACAAGTTAGGATCAAGATCAATCGGTCATAGCCATCATCTGTTACAATACATTTACATCATGGCATCTTTATTGAGGGAGGCATACCCATGCTCAACACATAAGCTAACATTAAATGTGCAATGATCAAGAAGACATTTCCCTTGATGATAAAGGGTGGACCCATGATTGGATGACTATTTGTATGATCATAGCCATCATACAATGTGATCTTGCATTATTCCTAAAATTGAAGCTCAGATGGATATAAATAGATCTGGGGTTTTTTAAATCTCATTCACACAACCAACCAATGTATGAGTCTATCCTTGTGAATCAATGACCTAAAGTTGAATGTGGTAGACACCATCTGATCACCATCTAATGATGTAAGTTGTTAACAAACACGAGAGAAACCGTTGATGATGTTAATGGATCTCAAGGTACTCTAGTACAATCTGTATGGTGTGAATGAATGAGTTGACGTTGAACACAACACATAATCTTTCGTTTGAAGGTTAATGATGAACACATGTCACAGAGAGCAAGGAAACTTGACATTGATGTATGCAAGCACCAAGGTAAGAAAGGGATGTTTCTAAGTCAACTTCATGGATAATGAGTTGACGTCGACAAGAAGCGACCCATCGTAGGAGGGCCTTGATGTATCCCCGATCAACGACATGAAACAGGCATCATGATTTGAGATATAATAATTGTAATGATGTTGATATGGAGCTGGATCAAGAAAAACAGACATGGAATGAAGGCTTAAGAGTATTGTAGCATATATTGATTGAATGACTTCTCTTGAACACAACGGCGACACTGAAATGAAGTTGACAACATTGACCTAAAACCAAAAGCAGAGACTTTGACAAGGTATGATAAACCAAAAGACAAGTATATTGACCAACCCAATAACCATATAGATGAAGTAGAAGAGTGTCATGTTCAAGAGTGAATCGATGCCATTAACAAGTGGAGTATCCCGTTTTCCTAATTTACCCAACCATTATTGGTCAATACCTTTTTAATTTTGACAAGCTTGATGAGGATAACATATTATTGATCTATAAGTCCATCCTTTAGATGAATCCCTCTGAGAATATTTAACAAACCCAAAGAAGGAGTGGTTCGATCCCATTATGATTGATGATTCCATTGTTGTTTGATGTTTTTATGTTGAGTGAAGGTGAAAACTCGACACCTTTTTCATGTTTAGAGAGTTTGAAAAAGAGTTTGAAAATAAAACTCCAAAGGTTCTGTTAGTGTCAGTCTTTGCAGCCTTCATCCAGTGATCAAGCATTCTCTTACACAAGTGATTTTAAGGTGTCAAATTCAAATTTTGTCATTTTAGTGAGTCTTCAAGCAAAATTTGGTTACTAGGCATTAGGTCTAGGGTTTGATTTTACCCTTGTCAAAGTTGTCCAAATGAAGTTCCATGTCACCATTCAAACTGAGTGTACCATCATTCAGAAGGTTTTCATTATCATGTCAAGTTCCACTGGGTCATTTTACACCTTGTTCATGCTTTAGTTGCGCCTAGGTAAGGTCATTTCCCTCTCCTAGGGTTTTGAAGGCAATTTCTCTTGGACGATCAAATCATCGGAAAAACTTGTATCCTAATGTTCATACACCTTCCCCTATCCTTAAATTACCTTATCCAACACTTCCCATCACTGAGATCCCCCAAATTCCTCATTTTCGCACAAACCTTAGTTTCTTGCTACAACGTGGCAATTTTCTAGGTTGGGCCTGTGTTTTGCCTTTTTGGACCCATTCCCCTCACTCAATTTCTGAGATTCCACTTTCCCCTACTTCCTAACCTCCCTCTATACTTCCCAAAATTTCCTCAAGAATTTAGAAGCTCCCTATCCCCTTCATTTCGCTTCATCTTGACAAATCTCTTGTTCCCCACATTGGGTTAGGTTTCACTCAAATGATGTTTATGAGAAAGGAAAGATGAATTTGGAAAAATTGGGAGAGGTTTTTGTCCACAACCGAACAGGGAAGAAAAACCTCCTTCACTTTTTACACAGGTGTCATGGTTTTGAAGAAATGTCAAAAATACAATTGCCTCGGGAGAATTGGTGCACCTCTAGAGCGACCTTGGGAAAATCAAGTTTTCTCCTATATTGGTTGGAAAAATGACTTGCTTGATGATAAAAATGATAACTAGAGACAACTATATTTCCAATGAGCTATCATGAGCCCAATTTTGGGTTGAGGAAGGCATTCAAAAGTTTATCGTAATAGCACTCTGCCTTGAGGCAGCCTCATTTGGCACATTTTGACCAGTCTTGGGAGATTTGATTTTTGATAGGGCACATAAACTCAAAATTGTAAAATTCGAGTTGGGTTGGAAATTAGACTCAAATACTTTTCCAACAAGCTATCCTACGCCCAATTTGGACACTAGGAAGGCATCCAAACGTCTTCCGGAAAAAACACAACGCACAAGAGGAGGAGCACAGCGCATATAACTAGAGCACGACGCATATAACCAGGGTGTGGCGCACACAGACAGGGGCACGACGCATAGAGATAAAGCACCCAGAACGTGCCAAAACTCCTTCAATTTTTTTTTTAAGCCCCTCTAATTGCAAGGTAGGCTCTCAAACTCATTTGTGCATCAAATTTGATAAAGAGATGGTGGCTTATTGCCGGTGATTGAATGCAAAAACATTCCATAAAGCAAACACAAGAAGACACCAAAGAAAACCATTTTGCTAGGGTTGTGATAGTGTTGTTTCTGCCAAGTTTATTTTTCCTACCCTACCCCTTTCCCTTATTCCCCTATGTCATTTTTTCCCCATTATCACTACCAAAATCATATTCCCTTCCCCCTCCTCCTATTGCTCAATAGAAACCCTAAACCCTACCCCATCACAATGCCCCAAACTCTTCCCACACCCCTAACAAAGTTCTCCCTATAACCCCTATTCCCATTACATTACTCCCTTCCTAATACTCCCTGTTTCATTGTTCCCCTTGGTGACAGACATCACAAAGGCACCCAGCCTCACACCATCATCAAAGGGCAGCCTAGGTACAGTATACACAACAGTCATGGCTTCACAACATTCATCAGAGTATGAGATGTAGACACACAGTGATTGGTGAAAGTGAACAAGGACAAGTACATGCTCGGGCACATGAAAAACCATTATTGGGCACACAATCATGTTTGCAAGGCACGAATAAGGAATATAAAGGCAAAATTGAGCAAAGCAACAAAAGAGGCAAAAGAGGAAAAAGAGCAAGATCGGCTTCGAATCCTGGCTGAAGATTCCTTGGCATAGCATAGCACTTCATAGAGGACATCCTGCCCAACTTTCAAGGAATTTGGGGAAATTTTGGTCGCATGGTAATTTTTTGGCACAAACACAGGGTCTTTCTCTATACGCGCCGCGCCACAGGCGCGACGCGTAAGATTGGGAGGTCCAAATGAAAAATGGTTTCATTTTTGGATTCGGCATGCAAAATCAAAATTACTGGCACTGGGATTAAGAAATTTGGAGAAGATCTTGGCCACCAAAAGGGAAAAATACACTAAAAAATGGCCTCACTACCCCTATTTTGACACACAGGAAGCAGTCTTGGGAGAATGAAGATTTGGAGGGGCAAATGAGCTCCAAATTCGAAAATTCCACTTGGGTTGGAAAGTAGATAGGACAGGCTTTCCAACAAGAACACTTGGGTACATTTTGGACTCCGGAAAGTGCCTCAACACGGGCCTCAAAGTGGCACGATGCATACAGGAAAAGGGCGCAATGCATATAGGAAAAAGGGCCAGAATGCCTCTTTTTCGCGAAATTTCGCTTCCCGACTTTTTGTAAGTGGGCCCACTCATATGCACTTCCATTTTTCGGTACATAAGGTGGTTTTAAAATTATTTTCACTCTAGATGGTCAGTTATCCAAGTGGAAAAGGAAGGCAAAGGACCACCCAAGCTATTTGTCATGTTTGTGGCGCTGCACCTGTAGCTGATGTTTTTCTCTCCACCTTCATTTCGTGATGATTTGAGTAACTCCCCAACCCTTGGGAATTCTATCTCTTCATGGCAGATTCTATATATTGGATGCAAACTATTTACAAAGGGTTGGTTGGCTTGTAACTTCTGGGATATTGTGGGAAAGAAACTCTGTTTCTATATTGTATATTTTTTACAGAGGATTAATGAAAGGCAGTGGCTCTGTTTCATGACATTCATGTGGTTGTGAGTGTAGCAAATGTGTCTCTTATGTTTCATATGTATCTTGTTATGTTTCATAGCTCATTTCATATTCATTTCCATTGAAATTTTCTAAGTTAGCTAAGGTAGAATTCAATTTTATTGCATCTTCCTGTGGGAAAATTTCATGTTCAGTGTTCATTTCTTTTGTTGAAAAGGGTTCATGTTGTCCATGCCCTTTTCATCCTCTTAATCAATCTCTCCATTCTGCAATATCTTAAAACTAAATTGCTAGGCTTTCCGCCTACCTTGCCTCACAAAATAATCCATGCCTTTGTGTTAAGTTCTTTGTTCATTGAGGTCCAGTGGTCCCATAACATCCCAGAAACACAGTCATTCATAAAAAAATCACTCCTTGTTTTCATTTTCACTTACTAGCCTAAGATAAATAGTTCATTGAAGTCATCTCAGGCCTTTTCATTCATCTATTAACTGAGTGTGACTCGGAGAGAGCCCTCTCTTGTTCTGGTAGGGCTAGCTACCAAACTGAGCGTGGTTTGTGGTTACCCTGAATTTTGCCTTCCTTCAGCTTGAGGCGGATTTAGGTGCTAACATAGTGGCGACCATACTGGGGAACGAAAATGGTTTGCTTGAAGATTGTTTTTCCCTAGTACATATCTCAAGTTCAACGCTGATTGTTGATGGTGAACAACGATCAGACATAAGAAGACGGCTGAAATCATTCACCTGGCGACTACTTTCACTGAGGAATCTAGAAACTAGTGCTTCATGGTGACTCCACTGCAGAGGGATCAATAGCTTTGAGATTTTTTAAAATGGAGCGGATTGCAAGAAGATACGCTCCCATGAGCCGAGATCACATTCCACGTTTTCCCAATAAAATTCCGAAGGTAGATTGGTCAAGGAATCTGCCTACGTTTAAAGATGATGGTAAGAAGGACGCTGCTTTACATCTAGTCTGATTTCACATGTATATTCGCAAGTTGAAGGTTGATTTTCCTAAAGATTGCTTAATGAAGATATTCCTGGCCAGTCTAGAAAGTGAAGCCCAATCTTGGTATGAAAATTTTCCCGCTGCTTGTATTTACTGTCTAAAGGATTTTCATGCCCTGTTCATTGAAAGATATAAAGAATCTTATCCATCATTAAATCTAGTTCATGACTGTTGCAAACATGCTTCTACTTTTATTGAAAGCCTTGAAAAATACTATGAGAGTGATAATTTTATGGATGATGAGATCATGGAAGCCTTGTACGAGAATCCATTTCAGCAACATGAAGAGAAACTAGAGGAGTCCCATCAAGATGCTCAGGAAACTTTGCAGCAGAATCAAGATCCTTGTACAGTGGAAAATGAAGGAATTTTTCATCTTGACAGTCAACATGAATTACATGAAATAGATCAGCAGGTTGGAGAGTTCCATATGGCTGAAAGTGATGAAAGAAAAAGTCTCGTTTCAGATTGGTCCATAGAAGAAGACAACATGCAGAGAAATCAAATTTCAAATTCAGAATGTGATAATGTTAAGACAACCATTTCAGATGTAGATTCAGATTGTGATGACCAAGAAAACCTTGTACTAAGTCCCATGAAAGAGAACTCGGCTGCTAAAATCATATGGGATGAAGAAGACAAAGTTTTGGGTCCAAATGTTCTCATGTCATCAGAACAAAGCCTTCATGAAGAGGTAATCCAGTCAGCTCTTGAACAACAAGATGAGATCTTTGCTCAAGCAAGTGAAAAAGTTCCTCTGGATGAATTTATGGTAGATGATAGAAATGTTATTGTTAGGTTTCAAGAAACATCTGAAGTTGTTTTTCTCATGATTGATGAATGTGATGAATGTAATGAGAAGTGGGCTATCGTATTGTATGAAGATGACCTACCATATATTCAGACTTCAAAAGATCAGACCATTCAAGATTCCCTTTCAGATTCCTCCTCATATGTCTCATGTTTTGAAATTTTCTTTGAAAAGGAGATTTGTTCATCCACTTGTCCAGAATTGTTTGAGGACCAAGAACCTACTCTTATTTATGAAAAGAGATCAGCATCACAAGAAAACGACACCTTGTTTCTTCAGCAGGAGGAAAGACCTTATGTTCTTCATGATCCAATGGCAGATTTGTTGCAGACAGCAGTGAAGGTCATTATTGCAGTATTCAGTGATGAAGGAGATCATGGCCAATTATGTTTTTAGATGCCTAGTTACCAGTATTAATTATTGACTAGAAGATCTGATTGGATGAATCAGTCAAGAAGCCATCTTCTTGATTGGTTACATTGGCAGTTTGATATAGTTTGATGATATATAGTCTTGTAAGAAATGCAGGTGCTCATGTACTACCACCAAGCTTTAAGTTTTAAGTTCAGTTCTTAGTATTTTGAGTTATTTTTTTAGAGTCAATTTTTTTTTAGTCATGTCAGTTTGCATTGAGTCAGTTTTAGTCAAGTTTCAGTGAATAAATTGAGTCATGTTGGTTTGTCGAAATAATGGACTCCATAGTCCAATGGACGAAGGCACTGTCTGCTCACCCAAAGATCTACAGTTCTTGGTACCTCCAAGGAGATACCATCCCCCATTGGAGCCAATGTTAGTGTCAGTCTTTGAAACCTTCCTCCAGTGATCAAACATGCTCTTACACAAGTGATTTTAAGGTGTCAAGGTTAAATTTTGTCATTTCAGTGAGTCTTCAAGCAAAATTTGGTCACTAGGCATTAGGTCTAGGGTTTGATTTTACCCTTGTCAAAGTTGTCCAAATGACGTTCGATGTCACCATTCAAACTGAGTGTACCATCATTCAGAAGGTTGTCATTATCATGTCAAGTTCCACTGGGTCATTTTACACCTTGTTCATGCTTCAGTTGCGCCTAGGTAAGGTCATTTCCCTCTCCTAGGGTTTTGAAGGCAATTTCTCTTGGACGGTCAAATCATTGGCAAAACTTGTATCCTAATGTTCATACACCTGCCCCTATCCTTAAAGTACCTTATCAAACACTTCCCATCACTGAGATCCCCCAAATTCCTCATTTTCGCACAAACCCTAGTTTCTTGCTACAATGTGGAAATTTTCTAGGTTGGGCCTGTGTTTTGCCTTTTTGGACCCCTTCCCCTCACTAAATTTCTGAGATTCCACTTTCCCCTACTTCCTAAGATCCCTCCATACTTCCAAAAATTTCCTCAAGAATTTATAAGCTCCCTATCCCCTTCATTTCGCTTCATTTCGACAAATCTCTTGTTCCCCACATCGGGTTAGGTTTCACTCAAATGATGTTTCTGAGCAAGGAAAGATGAATTTGGAAACACTGAGAGAGGTTTTTGTCCAAAAAATACCAAGGAAGAAAAACCTCCTTCACTTTTTACACCGGTGTCATAGTCTTGAGGAAATGTCAAACATACAATTGCCTCGGGAGAATTGGTGCACCTCTAGAGTGACCTTGGGAAAATAAAGTTTTCTCCTATCTTGGTTGGCCAAATGACTTTCTTAATGATCCAAATGATAACTAGCGACAAATATCTTTCCACTGAGCTATCATGAGCTAAATTTTGGGTTGCGTAAGGCATTCAAACGTTGACCGCAACAGCACTCTGCCTTGAGGCAACCTCATTTGGCACATTTTGACCAGTCTTGGGAGATTTGATTTTTGATAGGGCAAATGAACTCCAAATTAAAACATTCTGGTTGGGTTGGAAAGTAGACTCAAATATCGTTCCCACGAGCTATCTCGCACCCAATTTGGACACCAGGAAGGGATCCAAAAGTCTTCCGGAAAAAGCGCGACGCAGATGAGGAGGAGCGCGGCGCATATAACCACGGCGCGGCGCACACAGACAGGGGCGCAACGCACAGCGATAAAGCACCCAGAACATGCCAAAACTCCCTCAAATTTTTCATGAGGCCCCTCTAATTTCAAGGTAGGATATCAAACTCATTTGTGCATCAAATTTGATAAAGAGATGGTGGGTTATTGCCAGTGATTGAATGCAAAAACATTCCATAAAGCAAACACAAGAAGACACCAAATAAAACCATTTTGCTAGGGTTTTGTAACAGTGTTGTTGCTGCCAAGGTTATTTTTCATACCCTACCCCTGTCCCTTATTCCCCTATGTCATTTTTTCCCCATTATCACTACCCTAACACTACCAAAGTCATATTCCCTTCCCCCTCCTCCTATTGCTCAATAGAAACCCTAAACCCTACCCCATCACAATGCCCAAATATCTTCCCACACCCCTAACAAAGTTCTCCCTATAACCCCTATTCCCATTACATTACTGCCTTCCTAATACTCCCTGTTTCATTGGTCCCCTTGGTGACAGACATCACAAAGGCACCCAACCTCACACCATCATCAAAGGGCAGCCTAGGTATAGTATACACAGCAGTCATGGCTTCAAAACATTCATCGGAGTATGAGATGGAGACACACAGTGATTGGAGAAAGTGAACAAGGACAAGTACATGTTCGGGCACATGAAAAACCATTATTGGGCACACAATCATGTTTGCAAGGCACGAATAAGGAATTTAAAGGAAAAATTGAGCAAAGCAACAAAAGAGGCAAAAGAGGAAAAAGAGAAAGATCAGCTTCGAATCTTGGCTAAAGCTTCCTTGGCACCTCATAAAACTTCATAGAGGACCTCCAGCCCAAATTTCAAGGAATTTCGGGAAGTTTTGGTCTCATGGTAATTTTTTGGCACAAACAGAGGTTTTTTCTCTATACGCACCGCACCACCGGCGCGACCCGTAAGATTGGGAGCTCCAAATGAGAAATGGTTTGCATTTTTGGATTCGGCATGCAAAATCAAAATTACTGGCAATGGGAGCAAGAAATTTGGAGAATATCTTGGCCACCGAAAGGGCAAAATACACTCAAAAATGGCCTCACTGCCCCTATTTTTATGCACAGGAAGTAGTCTTGGGAGAATGAAGATTTGGAGGGGAAAATGAGCTCCAAATTCAAAAATTCCACTTGGGTTGGAAAGTAGACAGGACAGGCTTTCCAACAAGTACACTTGGGCACATTTTGGACTCCGGAAAGTGCCTCAAAACTTGCGTCAAAGT
This sequence comes from Pinus taeda, assembly GCA_000404065.3. Classification (NCBI taxonomy): domain Eukaryota; kingdom Viridiplantae; phylum Streptophyta; class Pinopsida; order Pinales; family Pinaceae; genus Pinus; species Pinus taeda. Next base: position 20,159 of record APFE031176558.1, read on the forward strand.
GGCGCAACGCATACAGGAAAAGGGCGCGACGCATATAGGAAAAAGGGCCAGAATGCCTCTATTTCGCGAAATTTCGCTTCCCGAATTTTTGTAAGTGGGCCCACTCATATGCACTTCAGTTTTTCGGAACATAAGGTAGTTTTAAAATTATTTTCACTCCAGATGGTCAGTTATCCAAGTGGCAGAGGAAGGCAAAGGGCCACCCAAGCCATTTGTCATGTTTGTGGCGTTGCACTTGTAGCTGATGTTTGGCTCTCCACCTTCATTTCGTGATGATTCGAGTAACTCCCCAACCCTTGGGCGTTCTATCTCTTCATGGCACATTCTATATATTGTATGCAAACTATTTGCAAAGGGTTGGTTGGCTTGTAACTTCTGGGACACTATGGGAAAGAAACTCTGTTTCTGCATTGTATATTTTTTTACAGAGGATTAATGAAAGGCAGTGGCTCTGTTTCATGAGATTCATGTGGTTGTGAGTGTAGAAAATGTGTCTCTTATGTTTCATATGTATCTTGTTATGTTTCATAGCTCATTTC